>JANQDE010001443.1:3497-16957 GCA_037157785.1 Cephalotes varians
AGTCCTCTTAGTCTGTCCCACGTATGAAGAGTCACAATCTCTACAATTGATTTGATAAACAACATTAGAGCGCGAAAGAATCGGTAGAACATCCTTATGTACCCTAATGAATCTGTCCAACTTGTTAAAACATGAAAAGGCCAATTTGCAGAATGGAATGTTTTTAAAAAATTGAATAAAGTTAGATGCAATGCCTGAAACATATAGAATTGTGAAGTATAGAGGTTTGACTCCTTCTTTTTCATTTTCACTACCGTCCATAGAACCACCAACACCAGGGTGGAATCTTGTGTGCAGTTTCCTTCTAATGGACGAGAAAACCAAGGATAGCGGGTATCCATTATTCAAAAGAATTATGATTATGTGATCAAAGTTCCTTGAAGTCCCTCTGGGCAGGACAATTGAATCATTCTGTCTATCAAACTATAAATAGTACCTCTTTTTTGAATAAAAGAATGATGAGAATAGTAATTCAAAAATCTGCCTGAAAAAGTTGGCTTCCGGAATCAGTCAAAGATAAGTGTATTGCCTTTTTTAATGCTCAATATGCTCAAATCTAGGAAGTTCAGTCTGTCTCCATTTTCCTCCATCTCCATAGTAAGTCTGTGGTGGAACGAATTAAATTTATCGAGCAAATCATTGAGATGGCGCAAGGGCACTGCAAGGATAATGTCATCCACGTATCTATAAAAAAATGTGGGTTTAAAAATAAGATTTTTCAAAATTGGAAGTTCGAGCCTCTGTAGTATCGGCGATCACCGGAGAAAGTGGTGACTCCATAGGTGTCCCAAAGGTTTGTAAACTTGTAAACTATGTTGTCAAAATGGAAGTAGGTAGATTGTAATACAAATTTTATAGAGAGGACAAACTCATTAAGAGGCAAATTAGTGTGTGCTTTAATGTAAGGCCATTTTTCATTAATAATATCAAAAATCATATTCGTTGGCACATTTGTAAATAAAGAAACCATATCGAAAGAAACAAGACAACAGTTATCAAGTATGTGTTACGTCCAGACCCCAGGATTTTAGTTTCTTTATTTTGAAAAGAAGGAATTTGGGATAGGAAAGGTATGGAAGGACGTTTCAGTAACCGTTATCTCGCAGGCATGCACACAGTAGCACGTGCCGCGAGTCGAACGCATTTTTATGGCTCCGGAATATGGGTCAACGTCCCGAAAGGACGCTATAACGCCTTCTTCCAAGAGCAGTGCGCTCATCGGTCCTAATTCGAGTCAAGGAACTTAATCCCTTTAACTCGGGACTGGACCACGTGCGATCTTTTGATGGAAATAGGATGGTACGAGGGTATTTAAATTAAACAGAGCGATTTAGAAATAAGGAAAACATTTAATCTTGTTTTTAGACATTAAGACAATAATTTAAACATTAAGTTTAAACATTAATTAGACGTAAACGTAAAAATAATCATTTATAAACAAGAGTATAAAGTGTAAGTGTACTTCGGGTTATACAATTATTGTGTCTGTATATATGTGTGTGAACGAGTACGGGCGGAGCGAAGTAAGGCAAGTTTAGGAGTGGATCTCATCTATGATTACAGTAGAAGGGGGGAAAAGATTGAAGAAGAATCGGACGGGAACATTGTAGGGGAAGGGAAAATTCGGAAGGTAAATGGGAATAAGGGAGTCTTGGGTCGCGATAATTTCCCTGATCTCCGCCAGGTCGAAATCATCGGGCCCGATAGTATACGCACCGGAGAGGAGAGGATCGGTGCGCTGAGGGAATTGCATGATCAGTGTTTCAAGGAGTTCGTGGGGATCATAATGATAGTAGTAACGTGGACGGGGAGGTGGAATGTGGAGTTCGTCGATAAATTCTACGCTTGAAGTAGAATTCGTCGGCGAGGTTGGACGGAGGGAATGGACCGGTAAATAGGACGGGGGAGATATGGAAGGAGTTCGCGGGAGAGTATCAGGATGCACTCGGAGTGTTAACACTGAGTGAGGAGAGTCGGGAGGAGGGGTACAGGAATGTGAGAGTGAAGTAGGCTCATGAACGAGGAATGGTGGTGATTCGACGGATTGGGGTATTGGCTCGATAGTTTCTGTGAGTGAGTGTATTGATGTGTCGTTTCGCGAATAGTTCTGCAAATCAGGTGGATTATGAGGCGATCCTAGCTCGCGGAGATAAGCCTGATAGGCTGCGTCCAGAGCCCGTCGCGCCTGCCTTCTCCTACGACTCCGATGACGTCTCGCCGCTTGCCGGAGGCGTTTTAAATCCGCTTGGTCGGACACTATCGCAAGGAATTTGCTATTTATAATTACGGTTTAACGGATTTTCAGCAGGAAGATGGAGATGGTCGAATGAATAAAGGGATACGCAGTCCACCGTATAGGTTGACGTCTATGGTTGGGTAGATAAAAGGATACGCAGTCCACCGTATAGGTTGACGTCTATGGTTGGRTAGATAAAAGGAATAAGAGTCCACCGTRTARGTTGACTTCTGATTTCGGGATCAGGGTATTGAATATTAGTAGAGGGCAGGATGAAATGGGTGACTCAAATAATAACACAGGGATCCGTAAGAAAAACCGTAAGATTCGGGGTACTCCGCRGGTTAATTAAATGTAATAAATAATAAATTTCTTTTCGACCGATATATGAAAACATCAAATAATTTAAAACAGGCCAACATACGGTCAAAGCTAGGTGTCAGTGCTCAATTATAATTCTATTTATTTAAATTAAACTATACTCTAGTACATTCAAACTACACTAGTTCTAAACTAGAATAGAAATAAAGTCACAAATAAATTTGATCGTCAAATTAATGCATGATGTTAATAAACATTTTTTAAAAYTGTAAAGAACTTATTGCGAAAAATATTACCTCAGCCAGGGTTTGAACCTGGAATCTTCTGTCTTGCCGGGGCAGGCGTTATTACTTGTGACTTTATTTCTATTYTAGTTTAGAACTACGTTATATGACCGGCTGTGTTCGGCGTGTAGTTTGAATGTACTAGAGTATAGTTTAATTAAATAAATAGAATTATTATTGAGCACTGACACCTACCTTTGACCGTATGTTGGCCTGTTTTAAATTATTTGATGTTTTCATATATCGGTCGAAAAGAAATTTATTATTTGTTTACACGCTGGCCTTACAATGCGTTACTYCTTAATAGATATTGGTTATTGCGATAAATATTACCATATGTCTCGGTGGTCTAATTGGGAAGACGCCTGACCCGGCAAGACAGGAGATTCAGGTTCAAACCCTGGCTGAGGTAATATTTTTCGCAATAAGTTCTTTACAGTTAGGACGGTAATGAAAATGAAAAAGAAGGAGTCAAACCTCTATACTTCACAATTCCATATGTTTCAAGCATTGCATCTAACTTTATTCAATTTTTTAAAAACATTCCATTCTGCAAATTGGCCTTTTCATGTTTTAACAAGTTGGACAGATTCATTAGGGTACATAAGGATGTTCTACCGGTTCTTTCGCGCTCTAATGTTGTTTATCAA
Source organism: Cephalotes varians (assembly GCA_037157785.1). Classification (NCBI taxonomy): domain Eukaryota; kingdom Metazoa; phylum Arthropoda; class Insecta; order Hymenoptera; family Formicidae; genus Cephalotes; species Cephalotes varians. Next base: position 6,989 of record JANQDE010001443.1, read on the forward strand.
ATCAATTGTAGAGACTGTGACTCTTCATACGTGGGACAGACTAAGAGGACTCTGCGCACTAGAGTGAATGAGCATAGGAGYCACATGGGGAGAAGTTCGGCACAGAATTCAGTAATCACAGATCATAGAGTTAATACTAAGCACGAATTTGATTGGGATAGAGCTAAAATTCTTGATAAGGAGACGAATCTTAACAAGCGCCTTATCTCTGAGATGATCTTTATCAAGAAACAAAAACACGGTTTGAACGCACAAACAGACACCGCGCTCTTAGACGTGATATATAATGATMTTTTCRGTTCRACAATTTAAAATACATTTTCCGTTCTATCATTTATTGTTTCGTGTTTGACATTATGTCAGAGGAATCGTGTTTGATCATTTGTATTTGTATCTTGCCGAACGACATTAGTTCTTTAGTTTATGTGCATACYGATCTCTTTCCTAATTTCAGTAAGTCTACACATGCTAAGTTATTTTATCATTTATGACTAGTCATTTTATCAATTTTTTACTTGGACTATTTACTAATTTAGTGTTGACCTTTACTATACGTTTACACTGACGTTAACTTCTACATTTTTAATTTTATCATTTATGATTATTATTTATTATCAGCATAAGGTGGACTAGACTTGCGAATCTAGAGGAGAGATTGATATCATCCCTTTCAAACAATTGTTATCTTGCTCACTGAGGAGGACTCAATATTAGGAGTCGAAACGTTTGGAATTGRCAATACATTTGGTACCACAAGAAAGGAGGACTGTTATTATTTTTCCTTCCCTTCTGCGCTTGGACATCAGCGGAGACTCTAGAGGCAATCTATTTACTGGTTTTCGATTTATTCTAAGAGCCACATATTTATATTATCTTTTCGTTTAATTAAAAGACAATTATACAAGTTAATCCTTCTTATTAAAAAAGAAATTAGTATTCTTTTGATTCTTTTCTTAATTACAACGAGTATTTTAATTGCTACGATCATTTTATTTATTAGATTTCTTAACTAGCTAATGTGTAACGTTGTTAAGAGAAGAATACGACAAACGGTAACGGCATTCATTAACTATGCTGAATAATAACTTAATTAATAATTTTAAGCATATACTGTAGCGAAACTAACGTACTACATGTAAGCCGTATCGTTCGTTGTTTCCACCATGGTGACTTGGGTCCAGGCTCAGTCCCTACTCAGTCTCTTAGAGTACCGAATACTATCCCTACTACTGACCGAACATAGAGCGTAGTCCCCACTCACTATATTCCGAACAGCCGCTCGAGCCGCCGTATCCGCTAGTCCCATTACGGTAAAATGCCTTTATAATGGCGTGCCCGGAGAGCCGCGTCATCAATCGATCAGATTCTAATTAGAATCAAGTTCCTCTCTGAGTGAATTGAGCTGGGTTCCTTCCGACTCGTGTATCTTCAAATCACTCTTCTGATCTGCTGTTTTTAGATTTCATAGGCTGAGGCTATATTGTAAAGCGCACTTGTAAGTAAGTTTCACTGTCTTCATCGATTTCACTGATTTGCGATTTCTACCTTCTCATCTCAGTTAACCTCTCTTATATCCACTTACGAACCTATCGATTCATTCATTAGTATTTGTAATCTTTTACCAAATTCAACTTTTTATTAAATTCAATTTATTAAATCTTAAATTAAATCAATTTAAATCCTTCTTCCTCGAATAAATCAAATACAGATAACATTAAAAGTTTATATCATACTATTTCAATTTTTGTTGATTGTCAATTTTAATTTTTAAATTACTTTGTTACTATTCATTTACAACTGCTAATTTTATCTTACATCATTGAAACTTTAGTCTTTTATTATTTGAACTGTAATTCTGAATTGACTCAACCTTATTGCACACCGACTTGAATTTTATTTATTAACATTTCTTTGTTCTGACGTCTTATGTTACATCTCTGACATTTTATTATTATCCACTTATTATCTTATTACATATTGATATAATGCGACGATTATTGTGTTACGCCCATACCATTTTATATTGTTCTATTTGATGATATTTTAATATGCGTCACTTATTCTACCCGTCTATACTTTTAATACTTTTAATACTTAATGATATTATATAGAATAATAAACCGATTCACCGAATCTATACTATCCTCTAACTTGATGGGTGAATCTTTGAGAATTTTAAGATATCTTGAGCATTGAAATTATGTACCCAAAAGTGAGTACCACATTGTTGTTGAAGCGACATTCGTTTGTGGCATGGCGCATATTCTCTTCTGAATTACTGATTGTGTTTATGCTAACCATCCTATTGAAAGCTATTCTGAAACCAATTTTTCAAGTTAACGTTTTACAACTCAATTAACTTGCTTAACCGAGCGTTTCTACGCTCTTTTTTTTTTTATAGTAGGAAAATCCTTTATGGACATCCCTCCACCCGCCTGCTCCAACCCCGACCTAACCAGTCAGGGCAAGCGCGGGCTTCGGGATAGTGCGGGACTCGGTGTGGCGCCATGCTGTGACCAAGCACCATACCCGCTAAATACCTACTTCCATTCGCGGCCACATAGGGGGGGACCGGGATCTAGAGCCGCAGCACGACTACCACAGTCCCCCCTGGCAGACCCTAACGGGTTCCACACCCGCGCGCCAAGCGCGCAATCCTTACTGGGGAGGGAGGGCTTCGCCCGGTCGCTGCGATACGGCCTGCGGCCGGGTACATGACCCCCCCTCAACCCGACACAGTGGAGCATTCCCGAGGGGTGCAGGCGGGGGCTCTGCCCCCCAAACTGTATATTTATACCCCCGGTTCAGCAGCCATCTGGTCTCCATCCTTGTCGTCCGGCGTGGTCTGCGCCGTCCGACTGGTGCGGTGGCGAGGCCCGCGCTGGGGCAGCGGCCTATCCTCCCCAGATAAACTGGGTGGGTGCGCCTCTGACGCGCGAGCCCTCTTGCCGGGTGGACTGCGGGGCGACGAACCCAACGAGACCCCGCGCACTCCGACATGACCACCGTGTCGGCGGAGGAATGACTCCTCCTCGCCTCAACACCGGTGGCGCCGTCCGCCCCATCACTGGGCCCCTGGGACGGCTCGGGAGGCCTCACCGGTTCCGGCCGTATCGGCCGTACCGGGGCACACCCGGGAACCCCGGGGCGATGGGAGGACTTCTTCCCCCTTGACGCGCACGACGGGCAGTGCGGCCGTGAACGGCACGCCGCCACTAAGTGCTCCCTACTGCCACAGTTATAGCAGCCGCGCGACCTGTCCTCAGGACAGGGGCAGCGCGACTGCACGTGGCCGGTGGCCAGGCACCTGTAGCACCAGAGTGGCCTGCCCTTGAGCAAGACCACCCGGGCCTCAAACCATCCCCTCAGCAATATTTTGCCCGCTTCCGCGACAGGCACACCCGCAACCGCGGGGGCCTGTACCCAAACGGTGCAGGCTCCTCCTCCTCTATTCCACCGGATGTTGCCGACGCGGATATCCCCGGCGTCGCATCTAGGACCAAATCCACTTATCACTTCGGCGATATCCTTAGGCGTAATCGGGTCCACAAACCCGGAAACCCGCAGGTTAACCTTCTTGGTCGGCCGGGTGACCCTGATTCCCGCCTCTTCCCCAACCAGCTCCCTCAGATAAGCGGCCAACTCATCGGCCTTACGGGGGGTTTTGGCTCCCGGGATCTCGAGTGGAAGACCTCGGTCGCCGACTTCCTCGGGAGTATGGACTTAATCCCGAAGCGCGATCCCACGCTCGAGACGTCCCCCATCGCCCGACTTAGGACGTCGGAGATCAGGGGCACCGTCCCATCACCGCTCGGCACTCTCGTCAAGACCACCGCAGCCGTGCGGGGGAGGCGTACCCTGAGCCCCGCTCTTTTTCCCGCCTTTTGACCAGCGGGTTTCCTGCTTGCCGCTCCCTTACCCGCGGGTTTAACCGCAGGGGCGGCTTTTGTGGGCGCCGCGGCAGGGCGCGGCCTGGACGCCGCAGCCCTATCCATAGGCGGAGGGGGCGGGTCTCCACCCCCTCTTTTTCCCTTCCTTCTCCTTACTTCCACCCAACCTGTCTCCCCCGAGGCGCCCGTACGGGCGCTCTTTACTGAGGGGGGCTTGGCCGCGCCGGGGGGGACCCCGCGGGAAACCGCCGAGGCCCCCTTACTCCCGGACGCGGATTTAGCGTGCACCGTAACGGGGCCTGAGGGCCCCGGACGCGGGCCCGCCACGGGTTTCAGTGCTCGTTGTGGAGGGGAGGGGGGCTGAGGGTCGGGTAACCGGCCCCTCCTTCCCCTCCGCCTCCTCCTCCTCCTTCTCGCCTCTGCCGGGACCTCCGGGGGCGGCGCCACAACCGCACCGCCACGGCCCATTACGGGCGGGGGCGCGGGACGGGGGCGCCCCCTCTCAAGGGCGGCCATCCGGCGCTCTAGTCCCCGAAGGGACCCGACGAGATCCGTCAGGACCCCCATGACCTGGGGGTCCGCGGCGGCAAAGCGGGCCATTGGGGAGAGGGAGCGGTCTCGTGGCGGCTCAACCTCTCCCCCGACCGGACTACCCATAACCACCTCCGGAACGATGGGGTCACAACCCACGTCCGCCGACAAAGGCGGCGGGGGGCTATCGGACTCACCCCTCCTCTTCCGAAGGTTCCGCTTGACCTCCCCTTTGACTCGGCGGGTCAGGGGACACCGCTGGGGTAGTTCCCCGCGAGCGGCTCTTCTCCACCAATAACCAATTGCCTCTAGCCGTTTGCTTACCCAGCTCCAGCCTGAGGCAGCGGTTCTCTTCTCTCAGACGGACCCCGTCCGCCCTAGCCTTAGCCAGGACGTCTCCAGTGTCCGCATCCATATCGAAACGCGAGGTGCGTCGGCATACTGCCAAAAGCGCATGCCTCGCGATGGCGGAACTCACCTTCATGTCGTGACAGACATCCCCCTTAATATTTTTGCTCTTCGTTCTGGCCTGGTCCACCCTATCCAGGGCTTCCAGAGCCAGAACGGCTGCCTGCTCGTTGGAGCAGGCCTCTAGCCTCTCCATCGCCGCGGCCCTCCAGGTCGCGAGTCCCAGGTCCTCATCCGATTCGTAGCCCCTCGGGTCGAGCCTCTCCGGCAGTCGCCCCCCGGCGCGCCGCACCGCGGGCTTATCAGCCAGCGGGACTACGTCGACCGCCCTAAGCTGCGGAACCGACCCTTGAGGGCACCCTTCACTAAATCCTCATTAGTCGGGGAGGGGGGCAGGAAAGGCCCCGAGCCATCCTTGCGCGGGCGACCACGCGCCCGCTTCAGAGGCTTCGGGGTACCCGCCCTCAACTTCCTCGGCCCACCCTCCGAGTCAGCATCGGGAGAGGAGGGGCGCCCCTCTGGGGCCGAGACAACCCCGACCTCCATGGCGCTCTCCTCCTCCGTGGCACGAACCAACCGGCTAATGCGCTCCGATCCGACCAGCAACCGGTCGTCCACTATCGTGGGCCCCTGGGGTTTGTGAGGCCCCCGTGGTCCGTCGCTGTCCTCGCTGTCCACGCCTCCGCGCAAATCACTTATCGGTGGGAGCAGAGGAGGAAGGATCGCATCCGGCTCCTCACCCGGCCACGCATCGGGCCTGAGTCGGCACTGGAGGCCCTCATATGTCTGAGGGTCCCTCTCCTGAGCGTCCCTTGTCTCCTCGCACTCCCTCATCCACTCATCCAGGATTTGGCGCTCCAAGCTAACTCGCTCGAAACGTCCCTCAGGGCTGTCCCGGATGAGGAAGGGCTTGACCCCTTCCCCAAACCCGAGAGCCACCCCGCAAATCGGTGAGTCTCCACCACCTGATATTCCCCGTAATGGAGATCCTATGTGCAGATGGTGTCCTTGATGACACCCTGCAAAATATGTTCGCGCTCCCTCAGGAATTCGCCCGGCTCAAAAGGCCGGGGCTCCCTCCCGATGTGCGCCCACACGTCTTTGTGAGCCTCCTGCAACGTCGGAAAACAGGCTATAAGCCAGTCCGACGGCGGTGACCCCTCTTCGGCGGTAGCCAAACCAACCCGGATGCCCGCCGTGGACACCCGGGAGGTGGTCTGCCCATCACAGGATTCAGGAGCAAGGTCCTCCGACCTGAGGGGGGCTGGGACAATACCCCCCTCCTGCCGGTTCCGGGGATCCGAACTCCCGGCACCAAACTATTCTGTATTCATAATAATGAACCATACGCTGGTTTGTTTCAAGGGTTTTCCTTCCCTGGGTTTTCTGTCTGGGTTTTCCTTTCCCATAGGCCATTGGCTCGCGACTGCTTATTCCCCCGAAGGGTTATTCGCAGCTAGCCACCATATCTGGTGGGCGTTCCCCTATCCACCCCCTGGGGACGCGTCCGGTCGCAGCGGCCACTGCACCCCATCCACGGGCTGTCCGAAGACACCCGCTTCCGGGGCCAGATGCACCCACCGCTTTCGCGGATGGGCCGATAGAGAATGGGGCTCTCACCCCCGTAGGGGGAGACCCCCACCTCCCATTAATACCCCTCCCTCTCTGCCTGCCTAGAGGGGTCTACCACACACTAGAGGCTTCCCAGGTTCACTGTCCCCGGGATGTCCACGAGTGTCTACAAACTAAACGCGTGCTGTCTCCCGAATTGTTTTATAGTGGGATGGAGGACAGAAACCCCACTATGGCGGACACCTGTGTTGGCCGAGGGACCGTCCGTTCCCCGGAGGTACCCAGCTACATCTTCCAGCATCCCTTTCGGAGCCCCCTGAGGAGCCCCTTTGGAACGCCTTCCGACGCCACCGAGCAGTCCGTCCCGGCAAGGTGAGGAGGGACTGTGCCATATGCCTAAGCGGGACCAGACCGGGGCTGGCATACCCGCAGGTAAGGACCGCATCCTCCGACCGTCAGGCCACGCCGTCAGTTTTCGGGGTTGTTTCCGCCATGCTGGGAATTTCCGCGCCCGCCTCCGTTTATTTATCCAGGGGGAAGGCGGACCCCTGTTTGGGATCGGTGACCGGACTCCTTCGTCCGATCCCCGAGCCCCCTTCCCGTGTCCCTGCCTTCGAAGTTTATACATGGGAAAGGCAGACCCCTGTTTGCGGTGTGCGCCTCGATTTCCTCGTAAGGAAAAGTGGCTATCCACCTGCCCTACCCGTGTCCCTGCTTCCGAGTTTTCTAAACCAGGGGGAAGCAGACCCCTGTTGGAGACGTGTTCCGCCGCTCCTCCCGTGGAGGGAGGTCGGCTATATGTCTCCCCTACCCGTGTCCCTGCCTCCGAGTTTTTATACGAGGGGGAAGGCAAACCCCTGTTTCAGGTGGGGTGTGCCCAAGAAGGCCCCCGAGAACCGGTGAGTCTCCCCGAGCACCTCCCTTCCACGCGCTTAAAATTAAGTCCCCCCATCCCCCTAAGGCCTCCAGTCTACCCCACCCTTCCGTCGCGCCCCATTCGCGTTTCTCCGAGTTATTTATCCAGGGGGAGATCGCCCCTGTTGGTGATGTGCGACATCGTTCGCTCCCCGCATGGAGAGGCGTCCGCGTCTATCCATCACCATTACCCGTGTCCCTGCTTCCGAGTTTTTATACGAGGAGGAAGCAGACTCCTGTTGGCGACGTGCGACACCGGCTATCCCCCCCTATTCCAGGATCGGAAGAGTAGGCGTCTATCCACCGCCCCTACCCGTGTCCCTGCCTACGAGTTTTTATACGAGGAGTAAGGCAAACTCCTCTTGGCGGTGGGCACAGCCGATTCTCACGAGCGAGCGACTGCTATCCACCTGCCCCTACAGTTTTTCCCGTTATTATCCCTTTATTTGCTTAACTGAGTCGCTACACTAAACCTAGTTTCTTCCTAATTATATTGCTTAACCGAGCAGTTCTACGCTCTATCAAGCTATTCCATTTACCAGTTCCTACAATCCTCAATTGACAGCTTACATAGCTTACGTTACAGCTTAACCGAGCATCTCTATCCTCGACCGAATTATTCTTTCATTACTCACTGTTTCCTGATAGGCTTAACTGAGTGGATCAAGTCGCTCAATCAAGCTTCTTTCTTATATTATCCAACTTACTAGCTACTTGCCAAAATATTTATTAATCTTTATCTTACAAGCGGAATTCTTTCTAAATTACTGGGTTTCTTAATTCTATTCCTATGTTTCTGCTTAACAGAGCCATATTACGGCTTAACCAAGCGTTCATAATTTAACAGATAACTCTCTTATTAGATGGTAGAAAGAAAAATCGTCACTGAGCAGGACGAAAAAAGAGAGAGAATTCAGCGCACACAACTTCGCGCAATGCTCGAGAGACTGGAGGTTTAATAAAATTAACTCGACCAACCGCTTTAGTATCCCCTCAACTGAAGAAGTTGCCGGAGATTGAGAACCTGGACTTCGCGGTTCCTTTAATAGATTTAATCAACGAGGACACTCCCCAAAATTTCGACAATAACCGCGAATTAAACATAAATGGCKATAGCGATATAGAGATATTAAATAACGCAGACTTTATACCCTCGGTTTCGCAACTTTCCGATCTCGAGCCTCTGGACCCAGACACGGAATACCAATTGAATCTACTGAAACAGAATATTCATCAATCTCGACGAGTACGCTAGATCYGTYTTTAATGTAAATCTCGTTGGTCAATTTCATCGTCCAATCTCTTGAAACATATTATAATATTTTTACTAAAGAAACTGAGAAAAAATAAAGAAAAATATCTTACCTTGAATCCTTGATATTGACCTTCTTTTATCCATATATAATTTTATCCATATGTGCTTCAGTTACACTCACTTTGCGAGCAGAGTATTATAATTAAATTAAAATTCTGCCTCTTTAACTACATACTACCTTTCATATAAGAGTTCCGTTGATTTTAACCGGTTAAAACCATTTTGAACGACTATATGTTACATTTCCTTACAACCTAATTGTATAGTGTTTCAAATAAATAAACCATTACGAATTTTACTCATCTATCCTGATTCTCAGTCCCCTTTCCTTTAAGGCAATTACGTGTTCTGCAATTACGCGGTGCGGGGCAGAGGGGAATCCGTAGTGGATCTGCAGGGAAGGGGGAGGTTCGTGGTGGATCCGCGGGAAGGAGGAGGGGGATCCGCGGGATGTAGGGGGATCCGCGGGGAAGGGGGTTGCGGGAAATGACGTCACGGGAGAGGGGAAGGGGATGATGTCGCCGGAAATGACGTCACGGAAAATGGTATTATGGGAAATGACATCATGGGAAATGCTGTCACAGGAAACGACGTCACGGGAATCACGGGGAGTGTCATGAGTTCGCGGGGATGGGTCCGAAGTCCGCGGGGTATGATCCGCGGGATCCGCCGCCGCCACCGCGACCGCCGCTACTGCCTCCGCGTGTTCTCTCTCTCTCCACTACCTTTCTCATGCATATTTCCTCCGTTGCGTTCTCTGCTTCACGCTATGACACGCGCGGTGTAATCCGCTGACATGCAGAAATAAGAGGCAGGCGAGAAGAAATAATTTAAATGATTTTATATAGAAGGGTATAATAATAAACATGTAATATTTACAATATTATAATTATACTATCAAACATTTATCAAATGTTTATCGAACCACTATCAATCATCTATCGAACATTCATAGGGATCGATATGCAAGGAAAAGATAATTTTTACTTGGAGGGGAATGGAAAAAATACTTTTGAAGACTGAGTAATACATTTGCAATATACATTTATTTAATCATATAATGCATTATACACAATATTATTTAAGGCATAAGCTATTAATTCGCATTCCACATTTGAATTTTTATCATAAATTTTRCGCAAAATATTTGCAGCGTCAAATCTATTGACGATGCAATTTTGACGTAAATAGGTTACAAATTGTTTAAATTTCTCATTAACCACGTAAGTATTTTTACATAGTTCGATATTTGCATGATTAATACAGTGCTCTATGTCAAACATGAAAAGTACAGTTGATGACATTACATGATTTCAATTTTAGCATATTTACACCATG
>JANQDE010001444.1:1633-12869 GCA_037157785.1 Cephalotes varians
AAAAAAGGTTTTTCTTAATATTTTATATTTAACGAGATAATGGATATTACATTACTTCGTAGGCTTACAAATGATCCTCAAATGAAATAGTTGAAAGTAATGACAAAATAAAAATGATACATTTTTTATCACAGATGATATATCGAAGAAGTCCAAACTGTTAAAAACAATCAGATACAGTATCATTAATTTGTATAACATTTTTTATATTATATTTAATATTATTAATTTTAACGGAACCAAAAACACTTGTTTTTTCAGATAAAGTACTTTTACATGTTTTTATTAAAGAAATTAATTTTACTTCTTTTATATCTTGCAATTCACCTAAAAATTGTGTGAACTCTATGCTATTAGAAAGACATTTTTTGCTAAAAATTCTGTAAGAAAATTTAAGTTGTTATTTAATACATAAGGTTAAAAGTGAATTAACGCGAGAAGTAACAATTTTAGCAGTACTTTTTAGTTGCTTATGAAATGCTTCATATCTCATTACCCAAATATGTCGTACAGGACCGACTTTTTCCATAATTCTAGGATAGTGAAGAAGTAAAGGAAATTTTGGTTTCAAAATATCTTGAAATAAATTGCAGTAACATTGATGATGTTCTTCAATTAACGTTTCAAGATAAGATGTTGAAGAATTAGAAGTCGTTTTTGATAAAAGTATACTTAACATTTTGTATAAAAGTAGATAAAAGTCCCATACGGGTTCAGATAAAGGAACGAGATCACCAACTAAAATACAAAAGTAAGTGGTTAATGCCAACATTTCAGATGTACTTATTGTTATATATTTCTTCTTTAAATGTTCAGAAGTAATTAGAGATACTGGATTACCTATATCTGTGCTTGAAAATTTGAAATATTTTATTCTTTCATTTAATTGTTCAAGAGAGAAATATTTTTTTTTTTAATAAGGTGGTTAATTATTAGAGCCATATTATATCTTAAAACTCTTTCCAAAACATCATGCATTAAATCACGGAATAAATTGTTTGTCACATGAAAATTTGGCAATTCATGCCAAATACATACTTCTTTAAGAATATAGAAAAGTTGAACAATCATTATTGTAATTGTCAATGTTACGTAAATTTTTTTCATTTTCAAGAGTTTGATATTTTGTTTCATTTTTATGGATCTTACAAAAACGGCAAAAATAATTTGACTGGAAACTTTCATCATATCCTAAAATAGAATTTAAACCTAAATTGTCTCCCAAAATTAATAGCAATGTAAAGTATACACGAACATTTTTTCCTGAAGATGTTTGTATTTCAATACCTTGAATTTCTAAATATTTCATTCTTCGATAATTTTATAAAATATTTTTTTGTTACCATATGTACTCGATCGGCAGCAAAACTAAGCTGAGTTAAAAAAAAAATTTTCTAATAAAGAAGCATATTGAACGGGTATTGAAGCTAATGAAATGTAAACTGCACCTATCCTATATATAGATTTTGAGCCTAAAGGATTATTAKTATCAAAGGATCAAAATCATCATAGAAAAAATATAAAAGATATAAAGATATAAAGGAAATATTATTTTATTTGGGAACTTTAATTTTATTTCTTTCCATAAGTTTCCTTAAAATACTAGTACGCACATTATTGTCATATAAAGATTCTTCATTTTGCATATAAGACATAATTTTATCAAATACATGTGGTAATTCTAAAAATTGTTTTAAAACTGTACGCAACTCTATTATTTGCCCTTGAGATTTTTCAATAACCATATTTGTTTCATAAGATTTAGTTGTTTTGTCAAGAACTGACAACTGACTCTTTCTCCTATGAAAAAAGCTTGTGACTTTATATAATAATTATTATCTTCCAGAAACTTTAATCTTTTATGTTCAGTTCCCAACATTTGAAATATATTATCAATTTCTTTAAAAATGATACAAATTTTGTAAAAGACATTTTCCATTACATTTTGTTTTAATGTCAACTCTATGGAGATAATTATGTTTTGAAATAATTCTTTTATACCTTCTATGATAATTTGAATAATATTTCGTAGTAAAGAAGAATTATTATACATTTTTGATACAAAATGGACAACAGCATTCTGAACAATTTGAGCAATATTAAATGTTTCATTATCAGAGGAAGTAGTAGTAGGACATTCATCACAACTATTTAGAGTAACATTCTGATATAGCAAAGGGTTAGAAGAGTTAGATCTTATTACCTCTTCTTCTACACCTGATTGTTCAATTATTTCACATGTTGCATGATTAGTAATTAAGTGTTTTCTTAATCCGTTTAGAGAAGGAAAAGTACGGTGACAGTTATTTTGTTTGCAAACAAAGTTGTGCAAAAATGGGTGCAAATGTTTTATATGTAGAATTAAAAATTTGATACTTATGAATGTTTTAGAACATTCAAAACAAACCATGTTATTTTTGCATTCTATTTAAAAAAAAAAAAAGATGAGCTATGACATAAATATTTAATTTCTTTAAAATGTAATAAATGAAGATTTTCAATGAATTTTTATCGTTGAAAAAATTGACTTGTATTATTCTTTTTTAAACTGTAATAAGTCATTTATAAAAGGAATTTTTATATCTTTTTCACATTCAATATTAAATAATTCCCATTGGAAAAGAAACCAAAGATGTTTGCTTTCTGGTGAATACTTTATATCCAAAATAAAATATACTTGAAAACAAAATTTCAAAGCATCAAGAAGTGTTCCTGTTTGATAATTGATGTTATCAATAATAACATTGTTACGTTCTGTGGACTCCACGATTCTTTTCTTTCAAAGAGATCTGGTCATCGTCATAATTCTTAAACGTACGCGAGAAAATCGAATGGGATCCAATTGCCTACAATTCTCAAGCCTTTTTCGAATAACGGACTCATTCGTTTCTTCTTAAGAACTCATAAAACTTACTCACTTAAGAAAAATATCAATTGAGAGGTGTATTGTTTGGGAAGCAATAAAAACTGAAGCTCAGAGCTTGTGGTCTCTAGAAAACCAAACAAATATCACAGAATATTCTTTCTCTGGGAAAAAGTAAACAGAGATATGAACGCTGCAACCAATAGTAACAAGTGACTAAAAGTGTCACTTGATATAGAATTCATAATGAGATAAGCTGTTATAGGCGCCTAAAAATCATAAAACGAAAAGATAACACTTTAAGACTAAGAACTGAGCTTTTGTTTGTCGCTATCCGACACCGCACTCACGATCAGCGATGACGGGATCTTGTTGCTTTCAATAACTCTAARGAGCTATAAACATAAGAAAGATTTACACACGATACAAGGATAACAAATCTTAACTAACTCCCACCTACTAATCATCCCCCTTTTTCCTCGACGCCTTTCGAATTTTGACCAATCCTAAGACAGAAAACAATCAGGGTAAACTATTTCCAATCTACTTTGCCAAATCCTGGACTGTGAATGGAGACGACTCCATAAAAAACTTCCCAATCAAAGTTTAAGAAATTAAAAAGTGTATGCCCAAAAAAGGATCCAACCAAATCCTATCCGAACCGGCCGACATGGCACACCCCTTAGGAACGGAAGAATTCCTATATAAGCCGCGACATCGTAAGATTCGCTCTCGTTCCGCTTGGTCTTCTTTGAATTTACTTGCTCTCGTTCTCTGAGTCATCTCTTCATCCAAGTTACTCAATCATTCCATCCGAGTTTACTCGTCCGAGTTTTGACTTGATTGTCCGGGCTCGCGAGTGAAGCGACAAGTGTCAGACTGTTCAACTGTCCACGAGGGTTCCAAACAACTGTTCACTCTGCGAACAACTAGAGGATCTTCGAGCCCATCTATCTCGAACTCTGCCGTATCAAATAGTAAGTCGCTCCACATGTACATATACATATACATATATATCCTGTTCAAATCGCGGATTCCTCTTTTATTGCATACGCGTACCTCTCGGATTCTTCTTTTATTGCATACGCGCACCTTTCGGGTTCTACGATAGAATCAATCCACGGATCTTTTTCCTTCTTGCTTTCTGCAATCTTCAATCATTGACTATTATTAATTATCCTTTCGATCCTTCCTTTTGAGTTCATTAGCTCTGATGAACTCGTTCCTTATTCTCATTTCCCCAAAATTCATCGATAATATTCGATGAATTTAATTCAATATTAATCCATAAAACTGAGGGTCACCAATTTGGCGAACCTCAATCCTTCCCTTTGAGGTCAACAGCTCTGCTGTTGAACTCGATCGTATATTCCTAATCCCCTCAAAGTTCATGGATAATATCTAATGAACTTGAACTTATTTCCCACTTCAAGGGGTTAACCAATCTGGCAGACCTCTTATCATTTTGCCCACTCATCTACCTTTGATAAAACCTGGTAAATTCACAACCATAATCCACCTCTTTTCCTTTCTCTTCATCCTTTCCTAAAGAAAGCAGAAATTATAATTCGGGCGCTTATTCGTAGTGAGCGACCAGCCCCGAATTCGACTCGCAGCCGTCAGGCGGCAAAACGGTTCCGGCGTCGGGGACGCAGGCTCGCGCAACGACTCTTAGATGAGACCTACGCCGACTTTCTTCGCGGCTTAACGCCACGAAATCACTGTAATAATAATAATAGCAACACTAATAGTAACGATAATTATAGTATACATGACAACTCTAATATAAGCGTGCCTTCTCCTCTTCCTCCTCTTTCTCCTCAACCTTCCCCTTCTCTAAATCAAGCTCCTTCACCTCCGCATTCCCTTACACCCCCTCTCGAACAACCCGATTCCCCCCATTCTGCAATCACATCCCGAATTTTCCCAGACTCTCCCCCCCCTTTGTTCGCTCCTTCTCACCCCCCTCCTATTCTTCTATCTCCTCTCCCGAGCCACCTCGCCCAATCTCCCCCGCGAATTCCACCTCAAGCGTGGAATTCATAGACGAAATTCGCATTCCTTCTCCTCGTCCTCGTCACTACTATTACTATGATCCCCATCAAGCATTAGATAACTTAATCCTCCAGTTCCCTCAGCGTACCACTCCTCTTCCTCCCGCCTCCTACTCTATCGGGCCCGACGACTTTGATCTTTCTCAGATCAGATCGGTTATCGCGGGTCAGAATCCCGACGCTATCATTCTCGTTTTCCTTCCTCTTTCCCCTTTTCCTTATGAAGTATCCGTCCGTTTTTTTAATAATCTTTTCCCACCTTCAACAGCCATTATCCATGAAATAGATTAACTCCACTTCCTGTCCGTATTCCCTCTCCTCTAATCATACATTTACGTATATTACACACACACAAACACAACAACTGTAAAAAGTTACACTTATACTCTACACTTTTAGTTATAAAAGATTATAATATAATATAATATAATTAATATTAACTAGCTCACAACGATAGATAGATAGATAGCAATGTTTATTGGTCCCCTTAGGGTTACAATCTTTATAATTCATAAACTACATGCTTAACCTACACTTATCCTAAACTTATATTCTACCTTATGCCTAATCTTAGTCTAAATTGCTCGCTACGCACACACACACACACACACACACACACACACACACACACACACACACACACGCGCGCGCGCGCGCGCGCGCGCCCAGAACCTCCGTTTTCGTCGCAAGCTATCCCTTCCTTCAAAGCTCTATTTCTATTTTCAATTCAATTCTTCCCGAGGCCTCTCATTCTCTCTCTTTTCCTCTCTCCACACTCTCTCCATCCCTTCCAATCCACTCTCTCTCTCTCCTCCCTCTCCCTCATCCTCGCTCACTCTCACACTCACCTTTCCTCTCTCCCTCTTTCTCATTGCTTTTCCTCCCTTTCCCTCCTGTCCCACTTCCTCTCTAAACACTTCTAGTTTCCTTAACCATTCTTCTCCCTCCCCTTCCTCTCCCAATACCTTCTCTACCATTTCCTCCCATCCTCCCTCTGCCCCCCATCTTCCACAGTCTTCCCACACGTGTTTCCAAGTTTCTTCCTCCCTCCTGCACATCCTACATGTCCTCTCTTCCTCTCCCGCCCAGTAACTAGCTCACAACGATTATAAGTGATTATTTTTACACTATCATTATCATATTTAATGTCTGAATTACTACATTAAATGTTTTCTTCTAAACCGCTCTATTTAATTTAAATACCCTTGTTTAGGTTTCCATCCTGTTTCCCTCGAAAGATCGCACGTGGTCCGTTCCCTGGTCATATGGATTCAGTTCCTTGACCTAAAATTTAAAGGACCGACGAACGCACTGTTCCAGACGGTGTCATAGCGACCATATGATACGCTGACCCACATCTGGGACTTGAGACAAGTGTGTTCGACTCGCGGCTTACGTCTTAGCGCGTTGACCTGCGAAAGAGATATCTGAAACGTCCTTCCATACCCTTCCTATCCTAAATTCCTTCTTTCCCAAAATAAAGAAATTAAAACTCTGGGATCTGAACGTAACAACATAAAAAGCATGAATATTATTTAAATTAGAATCTACTATTATTATATACGGTTGAACTGTTAAATTTCCTTTTGAACATGAAATCAATTTTTTCCTGTTTAGCTTTTTCAGTATCACCTGGGATTTTTATTTGCAAAAAGAAACCATCTCTTGCTTCTGATATAGATGGTTTCCAATAGTTCTTGCCTGTCCTTGCTCTACCACGAGGAGGCACCAAAGAGGATAACAGGAATAAACGTATCGCTGTTTTAGGATCTATAATTGCAAAAATATTTATTTTAACAATATTACAACATATTATAAAACTTGAAGAAAATACATTATTACATATTATAAACTTGAAAAACTGAACTGTAATAAATTATAGATAAGTTATATTCGTTATTTATATTTTAATTATGTTGCAAAAGCACACTAATAAAATTAAACATACTAATAAAAAGATATATTGCTTCACATTTTCAAAGACATATGTATATTGAAATACATATAAAATTAATATAAAATTAATATTATACAATTAAAATGACAATTATTGAACTATAAAACATTAAAATTCTAAATAAAATAAAAAATAT
This sequence comes from Cephalotes varians, assembly GCA_037157785.1. Taxonomy (NCBI): domain Eukaryota; kingdom Metazoa; phylum Arthropoda; class Insecta; order Hymenoptera; family Formicidae; genus Cephalotes; species Cephalotes varians. The sequence goes on from JANQDE010001444.1 coordinate 8,644, forward strand.
TTTTATACTTAATTTAAAAGTACGTTTTTTACGTCAAGCATATTAGAAAAAATAACATGTAAATTAATAAACAATCTACATATCAAAAATATGTAGATTAATATCATTAATATAAATAATAATATTCAAATCATTTAATTATAAATTATTAATTATGAATAATATATAAAATATGTACAAGAATTAAAACATATTTAGCATAATACATATTTATAATAAAAATGTAGAATTTTACCTGTTGTTTGTCCTTCAAGTAAGTTAAAGAAAGATTCGTCTGACGGTTTAAGAAATGTTATTACGTTTGTTATAAATATAATCAAAAAATTTTTCAAATTTTTCATTTATATCGAAAGAATCATTCAAATGACTAAATTTTTGTGCAAAATAGTTAATCTGAAAAAATTTATAAGTAATGTTAAAAATACTGTTAATAAAATACTATTAAATGTATGTAAGATTTTATTTTTAAAAAATATTTTTCTTAGTTTTATATAAAACAAATTATTAATAAAAAAAAATCTCGTTACTTATAAAAATATATATAAGTAAATTGATAAATAAGTTAATTTTATAAGTAAACTGAAATTAACTATTAACCAGCAAATATTAAGATTTTACAAATGTTTCAGAACAAATTTTAAAAATTTATATAATTATTAATAAATTATTCGAAGTATAATAATACATAAAAAGTTTTCTTTCAATCTGCATTATTGATACGTCTGAAACTAATTTTGTTATAAATATAAATTTTAAATTATATTTATATAATTTATATAATAAATATAATTTTGTTTTTACATTTATTATAAGTTTGTTATAAAAATTTTTTTAAACTAAAACAAATTTCAAAATTTAAAAGACATATTTACTAACCAAATCAATTGCTGTCTGTGTTTTTAAAATTGGCCACTGCTCAAAGAATTCAGTCAATGATAAATATGCTATTTTTCTCGTAGGAAAGGATAATTTCAGCCATATTAATATTTTGTATTTTATTTTCCATTGTATTAGACATTTCTAATGTTTCATTTGAAAAAGATGTAGCTAAAGTACTATCAAATTCTTCTGAAAATGACAGTCTTAGCTTTTTTGCAAAAGGCTCTGTATATTCTACGGTTTCAATATTTTGTGATGACGTCTGAAAATTAAATTATGAAGTAACAATAAAAAAAAAATTATATTTCTCTGAAGTATCTCAAATGAAACATCTTTAATAGAAATAAAATTATTTTTTAACACAATATAATTGTTATTCAATATAATATAAAGTTAAAAATAAAAATCATAAAAATTATAAAATTTTTTAGAATTAATTATTATTTTGTAAATTTATTTTTAAATTATGTTATTTGTAAATATTATTTGTAAATTGTAATATTATTTATAAATACTTGTATAAATATATATTAGAATAAAAAAAACTTTGAAATTTATTTAAATAATTCAATATTTTCACAGTAAAACATTTACGAGTACAAAATATACATATAAGTATTTACCATTATATTTCCAGACATAGAAGATGAAGTAATGCAAGCAACGTTTTTTAGCAAGATTTTTTTGTAAAGCTATTTGAAATTTTTTTCTTTCGTTCAAAAAAGGAATTAATTCTTTAAGTTCCTCATCCGTTTGTAAGAAATCGGCAGCGCGGCGGCGCCACTTCCCGGGCGAGCCGGTAAGCTGCGCGCTCTCGCGCTGACAGCGGCCGAACTCGCGAAATCGGCAGCAAATCCGGAGCGTCCACGCGCTGGCGAATCCGGAGCGCCCACGTGCGCGTAGGGGTGCCGGAGCGACCGGCACTTCAAATTAGTGTCACTCGTTAGTAGAACGGCACGCTGTGAACAGGTGTCAGCGAGTCAGAGTGTGAAATAAAGCGTTTAGTAGATCAAGTGTAGAGACAGTGTGAATAATTATATAATAAAATCAGTTTATTGCTCCTTTATATAAAAGAGTCGTGATTATCCTATCCTTTATATAAGAAGGGTAAGTGAAGTGTCGGAGTTGACACGGGAAACCGAAGAAACCAAGAGAATCGTCAATGGTCTGATTCCATTTCGATATCACTCGATTTCTTCATATAGAAGACGGGTTTTGAATCGTGTTAAAGGAACGTTTATTGAGAGTTTCGCTTATTAAAAATTCGAGTCATTTTACACGTTATCGAATATAAAAGTGCTATGTCATCTATTTTTTTTTCTAAAATAAAAAATAAATATAAAAAAGTTAAAAGATGAATTGTTAATGTGATCATTATATGTGGTCCCTATTGTTGTACATACAAAATAAAATGTTTTAATAAAACGAACAATAAAATGAATAATGGAAAAATTGTAAGACTATACAATGAAAAAAGTTTTGTATCATAAGAAATTCTGATTGATTCAATCAATATATCTTATTGAAAACAAACAAAATAGAATTCTTATTGGAATTATCAGAAAATTATGTTAAATTCTTTCCTATTTAATCTATCAAAATTTCTTGATAACCTAATCAAATAAATTTTATAGTTTTAAGAATAAATTTTTCTCTTTTTATTAGGTAAATCTAACCTAACCTTGCAAAAATATATCCGATAACCGTAAATTTATTTAGAGAAATTAACGAAAAATGCTCATCTATACTGCATTAAACAACGCACAACCACGTGACTATATCATTATTAAACATATCGATAATTCGTTGTAATCTGCGAATAAAACGAAATTATTCGTTACCTTTCCATAAAGCACACTCGATCGACAAACATCACGTGTCGCTCGGATGACCAATAATTATTTTTAATACTACAATTCCAAAAATATATACATGCTCATCATACTAATCATAAAGAACTTACTGGCAAAGATCGCAGATAGATGTTGTAAACCACAAGTTTCTAAAAATGATGTTACAGTTGCATAAGACATTTTTTCTTTTATACTCACTGAAGCTCACTACACTCACTCGCGTGGTAACGAATGTAACAATAAGTGTCTGGCGTCCAAAATATAAACGCCGTTACACGCACCGGTACAAATTGTGTTCTTCACGTTAATACACGTCACGATGCGCTTCGCGTGTATGCGTGTGACGCTTGCCGCTGTTTCAGCGCCGGCGAGGAACACCATTTGTGCCGGTGCGTGTACATGCAAGCACGACTTTACGGCCTATCAGAGGCCGCAATTGTCGCTAGGAGTAATCAATAATAATTGATAAATGAAACAAAGAACTTAGAATTGCGGTTCACTTAGCGCTATAAATAAAACATTTTTTGATTGGTTAATTTATAAAATTCTATCTTTTGATTAGTCAATCGAATGCTTCAAGGCATTTGGATCGCAGCTTATGATGAGAATCTATCTAATTTTAAACAACAAATTAATTAGAGGAAAAAATATTATTATTTAAATGAAACATATGTCATCATTTTTATGCAAATAAATATTTTGTTTCATTAAACAATATTTAGTATAATGAAAAAATATTATTTAATTGAAAAATATTATTCCAAATAATAGTTACTCTTCCGTCAAACAATATGATTTAATGGAATGAAATAATTAAATTTGTATTAAAAAAAATATTGTTTCGTAGAATATTATATTATTATAACGAAACAAATATGAGTCAAATAAATTGATTTATTAAATCTGAAGAAACTTTTTTCTCTGTATATGGAGCCGGCCTAGAGCTCGGTACCACGGCTTCTTTTTCCTGCATTCAGAAGTTGTGCCTTTCTCTCTTTAGTATGTTATGTTGTCACATCCTGACAAGCTTATATTGCCAAGACTCAAAACTTAAGTTAAATTCTTTTAATTCATCTTCTTTAATAAACCTCAGGCTCTAAAGTCACAATTTTCGGTTGCTAAGCTTAAAAGAACTTATAATACACTGTCTTAGAATCTGTCACCTTTAAGGCATTGAAAGCCACTGAGTAGTGTTCCGTAATATTTATATCATTTAGCCTTGAACGCGAATGCACCGTCATATCACTTAGCCTTGAGCGAACATTCACCGCTACGCATAGTAGTGCTTTTGGCAACCGTCACAAATTTTCAGCGGAGGCTGGGGTCGTGTATTCAAATGGAGGGGGATAATTTCGAACAATTATTGTAACGGCGTTCAGTACCCCACATGTGAGAGGCAAGGGGACTCACAATAAACAAGCACCCCACATGTGAGAGGCAAGGGGACTCACAATAAACAAGCACCCCACATGTGAGAGGCAAGGGGACTCACAA
>JANQDE010001446.1:2623-15807 GCA_037157785.1 Cephalotes varians
ATCCAAGCACTTTTGAGCGATGCAAGTTGTCTACGAGGAAGAGATGCGACTTCTGCAATCGGAAGAAGAATAAAAAACCGAATGAGGTGTGTGCATTGCAACAAACGTCCCGGGAAAAAATGGTCATGCATGATCATATATGATCATGTGTTGAGACTCCATACATGATCATGCATGAGTTTTGACCTGACATAATCATGAATGATCGTATGTAATCATACATGATCAAGCATGATCGTACATGACCATGTATGATCATATACGATCGTTCATGGTCGTGGCAGGTCAAAACTCATGTATGATCATGTATGGAGTCTCCACACATGATCATATAAGATCATGCATGATCGTATGCAGTTGTGTCCAATTTAGTGCAGATTTGTGGATCATGCCAGAAAATCGCATTTGTACAGATTATTTGCAAAAATCTATCAATTCATATATGCATGGTTTAATTCTGGGCACAATTAAATCTGTACAAATGTGTGGATATATACATCTTATTTGAAATTTATATATATATTTACATTAATGTATATATAATTAATGTATATGTACATTATATAATGCATTATAAAATATTATAAATATTATTAATATAAATTTCTAATAAAATGTATATCCACATTGTGCAAATTTAATTGTGCGTAGAACTGCATATATATGAATATTGATAGATTCGTGCAAATGATATCTAATATGTACAAATGCGATTTTCAAATGATGCAGAAGTCATAGATACAACCGCAATTTATTACAAATTTTGATGTAGATATATACATCACAAATTATTTATAACATATATTAATGATGATTTATTAATGATGATATGATCCATCAGACAACAAAACGAAACGTAAATTACTTAATAAAACGAGATGACTGTATTTTTTGTATTAAAATGCTTAAATGTAAACAGTACAAAGGCACTACTATTTTAGTTGCTCTGTATAATATACTTATAGCAAATATTTTTATACTGTAAACATATTTTGAAATCAGACTAAAAAACTATGTAGATTAATATGTAAAAAAACGTGAAAATAAACAGCCGTATTTTTTTCCCAGACATGGCATAACTTTCTTATATTATATTTTAATTTAATTGTATGTACCCATTGTATTTCAGAATCTGAAATCTGAATTATTATGAAAACTAATTTAAACCTTATTTATAATCAGTACATTTTACTAATATTGTAACTATTACTTATTTGTAATAGTTACTTACAGCCATGTTGTAAAATCTAATATTGTAGATATTCTTTTTTAAATTTTAAATAACGTAATAAATCAAATCTGTAAATATAACAAAAAAATGTATAGACCAATTTAAGAAAACAACATTCGTATACGGAATGTAAAACGCAGAAAAATATTATATAGTGTTATTTTTCTGCGCTTTTGCGTTTTTTAACTCTCTTTTAATTTCGCCAAGCTTTTGGGACATTGCGTGGTTCAAGTCTTTTACTGATTGCATCACCCATCCTTTCTTTTTTGCCAAATTCATGGAATAATCTGCCAAAAAATAACATCGCTATATAAATGTGGCAATAATTGAAGAATAAAAATATACTAACCAATAATTAAAGAATAAAAATATACTAACCAATTATAGCATTTCTCGCATGAAGATTTAAGCAATTGATCTCTTCCTTATTTGCGTGCACTCCGCGGCGACTTGAGCCCGTGAAAGTGCAGTTTATTAAGCTCTCTGGCTTAAATACGCCTGAAATTAGACGGCGGGCAATGTGGCCCGCCTTATGCGATGAACTGAGTGCGCATTCTAAAATACGTTTGTTGCAATAGATCCCATCCTGTAGTAAGATCATCTATGAAAATATTATTAATATTTACTATTAATATCATAAATATTATTAAGATACTATGATCACTAATTGAAAATGTTTTTTTTTAATATAAAATTGCATTTAAAATACGTTAAGAATCATTAAAGGCATAAGAATTATACCGTATCGCTTGCAAAATTTTTTCCAAAAAGTTGATCGCTTGATTCAAAATTACGAATACGAATGGAATCTTCAACTTCAGTTGGTGCGTTATTGATAGCAAGTTCTTTTTTGTTTAATTCGACTGATTCTAAAAATGATAACACATTGAACTAAAAATATTATTATATATAATATTACATATATCATCTTTTTTATACAACACAAGAACAATTACCATCGCTAAACATATTATATAAAATTATATGTTTAAATATATTTATTAATCAATATTCTCACTAATATTTTTCCACAACTACTATATTCTTATTTAAGTTTAAAAGTTTATTTCTAAAAGTTAATGCCATACCTCGAAGCAGATTTTGTTGCAAATCTTTTTGATTTACTGATAGATCTAACATTTTTGCAAGACCTTTATTAGTTTCATTTTTGTTAGACGTTGACGACTTTAAAAATGTCAGAGATTCTATTTTCGGCTCGGCAATTACAGTTGATTGCTTGTCGGCAGATATTTTCACCAATGCCGAAATATCAGATTGTTTCTGCTTTACGTAGAGCTGAAATTATAATCAGAGAGTGTTATACTGATATGCAGTATATTATTAATAAATATTGCAAAATATTTACAAAATATATATAAATATATTACCATTTTCTTTGCTATTTTATTGGCAGGTGTTAGTTCACTTTCTGAATCGTGATCTGTCATTGAGGCATTTTGTGAATCCAATGAGCTACTACTGTCTTCGACGCTGATCATATTGTCTTTCTTATTGATATCGATGATTTCAGATATCTCTCTTTGCACTACAGAAGAACGTTTTTTTTGCCAATTTGCACTTTTATCGCTTTGAAAGAAGAGTCATTATTTCATTAGATTTGAAAAGATGTGTGTGTGTGTGTGTGTGTGTGTGCGCGCGCGCGTGCGCGTGCACGTGCGTGTAAAATACAGGTGATGAAAGATGTATTGAGTCAATTAAACATACAAAGCGAAATTATTAATTTTTATATATTATATAATGTCATTGCAAATACTTACGGTGCCTTTTGCTTTCTTAAAATTCTTTTGTGATTTTTTTTTTCATCGGAGGAATGTTGAGACTCGGAAGACTCTGAAGACTTTTTTTTCAATCTTTTGCGGCAAGAACGCAATTCACACTGATTTACTAGAGATGCTTCCTGCTTAGAATTACTTTTTGACTTACGTCTTTTTCCTGCAGCTTTCAGGGCTTTTATTTTCTCATCAATTTTTGCCTCATCATCTGTCACGATACGTAAATTATAAAGTTTAACTTCTAAATAATAATATTTCAAATATTATTTTTGCAAATACATTGTGATATAAAAAATAATTAATCAGCACATAAATGTGAGAGGTTCTGTCTTAAATCGGATAAAATTCGCGATTTTCAGATCTTGTTTGTAATAAATGTAAAAAAAATTGCAATAGATTTTAAAAATAGGTGGTTTAGAATATATTCTTGTCTAATTTCAGAAAGAATCATTCATATTTATTATAATAATTTGTATAATTGTAATAAATATTCATTGATTAATCAAAATGTTTTTAAGAAGTACTGAGTTTTTACCTTATAAAATATTTTTTAGCAAAAACGTAATAATTCTCACTTAAGGGGAGCATTCGAAGAAATTTGGCTAAATAGTTCGTAATTTTCAATTTTTTTATATTAAACGATTCTTAAAACACTGTACTATAAACACGATTCTTAACTACATTATTTATTTATAATTAAAGTGTTAATAAATCACTTGATGTAAATCACGTTTTTTTTGGGGGGGGGAAGCGTTCCGCTTGATTACGTTCCGATTTGACCACTCATAGTGGCCGATGCTTAGAGTTTTTCCTCAAGCACTGTTAATCAATCGTTGGTAGTCAATCGGAACGTAATCAAATGGGTTCCACCTTTTTTTGACATATGTATTTTAAAAATTCAAAAAATGCTACGCATTCTATTTTTTTTTATATAATTGGTGTCTTATGTGTATATTATATATTTGTTACTGTTAGACATATAATCTTGAGTGTCATACGATTTCAGGATAAAATAAAAAATATTGCTTCTATGAACATAAACGTATTTAGAAATATTAAATATGTTAAAAATTATAAATATATTTTTGGTAGTAAAAATATTGAGTTCAAAAATTCAATAAGTATATGTCTGCATATCAGATAAACTTTTTACCATAAAAATTGAAGCGCGTAGAACATTAAATAATACTTATTAATTTAAAAAGGTTTTTTACGTTAAGTCGGTTGAACTTCTATAAAGCTAAACATTTTTTTAACTATTTTTAACTAATTTTTACATAATATTGAAGAAAGTATAGTTAATAATATTTTAAATTGTACGTTTTTATTTTATCACCAAATAATAGTGCATGTTACATATATCATAAATTTTCAGTACTGAATATCGGAACGCAGCCTTAATTACCAAATAAATTTCTTACCTGAACGCATAATAACGACTCCGTCATAGCTTTTTTTATTCCAGACGAAGTTCACTTTGTCCCCGGGTTCCACGTGTTCGTCATCAAATATGACCGCATTTTCTGCTACTACGCAGTATGATTCATCTGTCTTGCATTGCAAGATGAACATTTTCGTTCTGTATGCACCAAATTTTTCTTTCTTTAATTTTTTTATCACACGGAACACGGCACACTTCCTACAGAATTAACTTCTTCCAGGTTAGGATACGATATCCACGTTTCTTTTTTAGGGATTATATGCAAGTTATTTTTTGTTTTGCCCTTTCGGGCAAAATTCAAGAAAATCAGGTGAATCGCGGTTACACAATTCTAATTGCCGTATATCAAAATTTCCACTCGCTGAAACTTGCTCGCTAGCCGACGCTCACACAAAACAGAAGTGAACACTGAACAAAGGCCACAAAAGCCACAAAAGTGCTTGACTCAGTAAGAAGGAGACATGACTGCACTAGCGTTGCACAGTTTTAGGCTAATATTACATTTGTCCGTTTTTGTCGTACAACAAATTTTTCAAGTTTATTCAATGATATGAAGTTAAAGATGCATCAAATATGTAATAGTGCAACTTTCCCGATTTCTGCGTAGCCAAAAATGAACTGCAAATGCGCGCGCGAGATATGTAACCAATCAGGGCACTGATAGTCTGTCTCACTTCTTCTCTCTATTTTCGCACTCTGTCAGAACCGTTGAGATGCCCATATGAGGCATTTAAATGACTATTTAGCAGAAAGTAGCGGGAATAACGGATATCTAGTGCGAAGTAAAGTGACAGTCAGCGAAAAATAAAGTGAATGTGATCTCAGTGTTAAGTGTTCAATATTAAGTGTTTAATATACAGTGAATATACATACTATAAATAGTATTGTGTTTATAGGTGCCAAAAACCGAGATCAAAGACTAATTCTTATGGAGAATAGTTTATCTGTACAAAAATTGTACAGATTTTCAATTCTTTTAAAGAAAGCACTTTGATCTTAGCTTTGTTGCAGGTATTGTTGGAGAATAAAAGAAAAAGAAGATCCCTAAGCCAAATGCATTAGTGTGGCGTTAGGGAGTATAATGCTATAAATATTGTGGAAAAACGACATTTATTTCGATTTCCTAAGGAACAGGTATGATTTTATTTCATTTATTGTTTTTCACATATAATTTATATTAAAATACATGAATTTATATTATAATATATGTTTACAATAATTTTATATTTTTAATTCAATACACAGCAAAGCAGCAATAGTTTTAAATACGTACAAAAATGTCACACAATATTCGTGATGAGCCAACGGCAAAAAAGAAAAGTAACGGTAACTTTCCGGTACGTATATAATTTTACATATTCTTATGTGCATACATTATGATTAAATAATTATATTTCTCGTAATGAACAGAGAACTGCGAAGAAGTTTTATTTAGTTCGTCCTTTCGCGTGACATGTCTTGAATTATCGTAACGGTCCGGTTCCGACGATTTGAATTAATGTAGGTTCTGTATTGAAAATTGCACATATGTATTAAACAATATCTTCATATCAATATATATTATTTTTAAAATATATACTCGCAAAGTTTTAAAGAATTTCAGCTAAAACTGTTTTATGCGAGCTTTATTGAGCAAATAAATGTAATGACTCTCAAATCTATTTAATGCAAAGAGCATTTTTATCTGTTTAAAACTTGCGAATATCTATTTAATAAAGAATAATGACATATATATAATAGAAGACGTTTTGTTATGGGTTTTGAAAATAAAAACTAAGTAAAAATATGTATGCAATTTTCAGTACTAAGAGATAAATTCGTAATTGTCAATATTATTGCAAGAAAATAAAATTAATTTCTTTTAAATGAAAAGAAAAAAATTATTTATACGAGTTAAATTAAGTGAGATCTGATTACATTATATGTAGATTACATTGTATCTACACAAATGTAGTCCTATGGATCCAATGCAGGTACACAACACGCAGGGGAATATATGTATTTTTATAATAAATTATCTTTATCTCTATATGTAGATTCCTATAAGAACATTAGAAAGGTGGAAGAAGAACTTCTTTTGAGAATAATGCCACTACATCCGCAGAAGAAACCTCTACAAATGTCGAGGAAATAGAAAACGAAACCAGTTTCGTTGACTCAAAAGAAGACAGAATAGATGATAATAGCGAGTGGGAAGAATCGAGCGACGAAGGAAAAAAAGAAGAAGAAGAAGAAGAAGAGGAAGAGGAAGAGGAAGAGGAAGAGGAAGAGGAAGAGGAAGAGGAAGAGAAAGAAGAAGAAGAAGAAGAAGAAGAAGAAAAAGAGGAAGAAATAGAAGAAGAATCAGTTGGAGATAGTGACAGTGAGATAAACTGCAATCCGGAGAGTAGTGATGAGAATAAGAATGGTAATAATCACAATGACGATGAGGTAGTTGAAACACATAGTATGCTTTATGAGAATAGTCCTAAAACTACGGATGAATGTGTTTTAGCTGTTCTTGAATTGTATATTAAACACAAGATGACGAAAGAGAGTTTGAAAGATATGTTAACGGTTATTTGTAATATGCTTCCACAGCTTAACAATATGCCTAAATCTTGTTTCAAGTTGTTTCAATATACACGAAACATTGCTCCTCAGTGCTCTGTCGTGGAACACTTGTATTATAAAAAATGCCTTGTTTATGATAATAATCTCTTCGTAAATAACTGTTGTCAAGTATGTTTATCAAATAGCGGTAGATCTGTATTTTATGAACTCGATATATCGCAGCAAATTAGACACATGTTTGAGCATAGAAATCTTGCTGAGATTTTAAATCAATCGAAGAGTCGTGATCGCAATCCAAATGTTATTAGCGACATTACAGATGGATCAGAATATATCAAAGTAAATTGTCACAGGGAAAGAAGAGCATATGATTTGACTTTGATACTGAACACTGATGGTGTTTCTTTAATGAAAAGTTCTAAGAGTCAGTTTTGGCCATTAATGTTTATGGTAGCTGAAATCCCGGAGCATCTTCGGGAATCTTTCATAGTCGTTATTGGTTTGTGGTATGATGAACATAAACCATTAATGAACACTTATCTTCAACCATTTTGTAAAAAATTACAAGATTGTTTTAATGATGGCGTTAATTGGATTAATCCAAAGACTAATGAGAGTTGTAAGTCTAAAATTGTAGCTCCATTAATAGTGGCTGATGCACCATGCAGAACAGAGATACAAAATATTTCATACTTTAATGGATGTTATGGCTGTAATCTTTGCGAAATTAAAACTAAAAAGTGTAGAACAGTGGAAGGTAAAAAGCGGATTCGTATATATCCTTTCATCAATGACAAAGTTGTTTTAAGAACGGGGGAGAATATACAAAAACAAGGAAAAAAGGCAGCCAAGCAGAATACTATTATTAAGGGCGTAAAGGGCAGATCCGTTATTTCAGCTCTACCCCTTATTGATTTAAGTACATGTTTCATACCTGAATACATGCATTCTGTTCTTTTGGGAGTAGTAAAACAATTTATGGTTCTTTGGTTCGAAAAAACTGGAGATTGGAATGTGAAACATTGTATGGCTAAAATTGATGCCCGATTATTAAATGTATCTCCTGATACATTTAATCGTTTACCACGAAGTATATTCCATTTTAAGTCTTATAAAGCATCCGAGTAGTACTATAATTGGCTCTTATTTTATTCGGTCCCTTTTATAATCGATTACTTGCCGGAAAAATATTTCCAACATTGGCTTCTTCTTGTTATAGCTATATTTACATTATTGCAAAAGGATATTAAAAAAGTACCAGATCTTGAGGAAGCAGAGCATCTGCTTAGATTATTTGTAAGAGACATAGAAATTTTATATGGTGATCGGCAGTTGACATACAATGTTCATCAGCTGTTACACCTTACTCTCTGTGTGAGGCGTTGGGGTCCTCTGTGGTCTAATTCGGCATTCTCATTTGAAAATTTCAATGGATTCCTTTCAAATTTTGTACATGGCTCCAAACATATCGGCAAAGAAATTGCAAATAACTTACAAATAGTTAACGGTGTTCAAATTCTGCGAAACAAAGTTGATATAACTAACAGCTCTAATTTGACACTACAGAAAAATAATGAAGCTATTGGTAATAAAGTGAAAATGTTATTAAATGCATCTGAGAGAGACATGTTATTACGACAGTTTGGTACAACTAATGTACCAATATATGCCAGAGCTAAAATTTCTTGTAACATATACATCCGAAATTTATAAAAAAATCAAAACTAATAGTTATACTGTCAACATTAATCTTCAAAATAAATCTAATATTTATGGATCAATCAGATGCTTCTTCGAATTTAATGGCAATGTGTATTTTATACTTCGTCAATTTTTAATTGAACATRTGAATATTATTTATCATCGCGATACAATGATGAAAGTCAAGCACATACTACTTATGAAAGAAGTATATGATGAACATAAACTTATTATAGTTAATTCAAATGATGTAAACTTCATGTACAAAATTGTGAAAATCGAACATTTTATATGTAAACGACCAAATGTATTTACAAAAGTCTTATGATCAAGTTAAGCTTTAATTTCGATAAAATATAATATCTGTGCTTATGTACATACATACTAAAATAAATTATATAATTAAGATTTTTAAAAAATGCGCACACGCACGCGCGCGCGCGCGCGCGCGCACACACACACACACACACACACACACACACACACTATGCATAAATATGCTCCGGAATTATATTAAAATTCAAGATTCAATATATATGTATAATAAACTTATTAACTGTAAGTTCATAATGTATAATAAATTCCGACTTATTTAAAAAATATATTGGTATTATTATTATTATATTATTATTATTATATAATTATATTGTATATAATTATATATATAGTAATATAAAATACACACGATAATATGTATAATATAAAACACATTGAAATTAACTCATATATCATTCACTACAAATCCATGTATGAATGTATACGCCCATATTCCATCATGCATGGACCATACTATAATGATTTAGATTCTTGTATGAAATCATATATGATCGTGTATATTAGTATATAAACTCATATATATTAGTATGTTTCCATACAAATTCATATGTGAATGTATACGAACATGTGCGCTTATGTATGAGCGTATGAATAAAAATTTTGTTACTGTATGAATCGTATATGATCATGGATGGTCGTATAACACCCCGCATATATTCATGTATGATTCCATACAAATCCATACATGAAAGAATATTATCATGCACGATTATACACTCAACCATTTATGATTATATACGATCGTATATTAACATTCAAAATTATATATTATTTTATGCATGATTTTATATGCTCACGTATAATCATGTTCAATCATGCATGAAACATTTTTTCCCGGGGTTCTATTTGCGATGAACATCGCATCTCACTTTGTGATGATTGTTTAGGCACAATTAATTTATTTATATTATGTTATATTATATTATTATATTATATTGTATTATTATATCATAATATTATTATGTATTATGTATTATGTATTATATTATATGTTCAATTTTTATGTAAAAGTATTCTTTTTTTAAGAAATAAAATACGTTTTTTGAGATAAAATGGGTGATTTTTTTCCGAAAATTCGTTTCTTCATTTCTCAAAATGAATACCTTTTTTTAAAAATCAACTGATAAACGATTTTTTCCTCTAAAGTACAACAACTTACGAGTATCGTGTTAAATTTTTGACCCTTAATATGCAAAAATTAAAAATTTATGATTTTTTTTGTAAAAACAAGCATTTTTTCGGTTTCTTCGCGTTCTCGGATTTTTTTACTCTCTCTATATTAATTTCCGGCAAAATGGCCAATAAAAATTATTAAAACATTCCTTTGACGAGAATATCAATAATGATTCAGAACACTCGTGAAGGAATCGGAGTACTGTAAGTATTCTAAGGATGAATCAGACGAGTCGAATTCCACACAGGAATGTCCTTCGATCGTGAGATGGAAGTGGACGCGGAAATTACGACGCTTAACGAGCGCCTTCTTATTTTCCAAGCGCGAGGACGATCAACGACCAAACTAAAAGAAAAAAATGGCTTCGCATGGGTCACTAGAGCCCTACAACAGAGATCAGGTACAACAGAGCTCCGACGCATCCAAGCACTTTTGAGTGATGCAAGTTGTCTACGAGGAAGAGATGCGACTTCTGCAATCGGAAGAAGAATAAAAAACCGAATGAGGTGTGTGCAATGCAACAAACGTCCTGTTTGCGATGAACATCGCATCTCACTTTGTGATGATTGTTTAGGCCCAAATAATTTATTTATGTTATGTTACATTATATTATTATATTATATTGTATTATTATATCATCATATTATTATGTATTATATATTATATTATATGTATATGTTCAACTTTTATGTAAAAGTATTCTTTTTTTAAGAAATAAAATACATCTTTCGAGATAAAATGAGTGATTTTTTTTCCGGAAATTCGTTCCWTCATTCCTCAAAATGAATACCTTTTTTTAAAAGTCGACTGATAAATGATTTTTTCCTAAAGTACAACAACTTACGAGTATCGCGTTAAATCATTAACCCTTAACATGCAAAACTAAAAAATTTATGATTTTTTTGTTGTAAAAACAAGCATTTTTTCGGTTTTCTGCGTACACGAATTTTTTTACGCACTCTATATTTATTTCCGGCAAAGTGGCCAAAAAAATTTATTAAAACACACTATGATGACTACCTAAAAAGTTTTTCAAATCGAAAAAGTCAATAGCTTCTTTGCAATAAGTAATTTTGTGGCTGGAATCTGAGACGTCCCAGTATGGCAGCTATACGATTCTGGAGAAATGTGGCAGTTAATGGTTAATATTTAAGTTAATTGTTCTTGTTTTAGTAATAAGATTGTCCCCTAAATAAATTATAAATGATTTTCATGAAAAAAACATACACGTTGGCCAAGAGTGAATTTTTAATATACTGTTATGTTCATTATTTAATATTCTTTCTATTTTTTCTGTAATTTTTCTGTAATTTCTTAAATTACTTTACATTTTTTACATACATAATGAAAAATTCAATTAATGAACGGGTAGCCGCGTGAGCGCGTGGGCGCGTAGGAGCGTGGGTGCGAGGAAGCGTAGGCAGGTGGGCGCGTGTGAGCGTAGGCGTATGGGAACGTGAGAGCGTGAACACGTGTGATCGTGGGCGCGTAGGAGCGTGAGCGCGTGGACGGGTAGGCGCGTGGAAGCGTGAACGCGTGGGCGGATTGGCGATTGGGCGTGTGGGAGCGTGGGAACGTAGGCGCATTAACGCGTGTGAGCGTGGGTGTGTAGGCGCGTGATCGCGTCGGAGCGTAAGAGCGTGGGTGCGTGGAAGCGTAAGCAATTGGGCGCGTGTGAGCGGAGGCGCGTGCGAACGTGGGCGCGTGAACGCGTCTGAGCGTAGCCGCGTAGGAACGTGAGCGTGTGGGCGGGGGAGGTGGTGGTGGGGTAGTGGAGGTGGAGTGGGATGGGAGTGGGTGGGTAGGGGTGGGGTGGTGGAGGTGGGGGGGTGAGTGGGTAGGTAGCTGGAAGAGTGGGTGCATCCGTCCGTCCGTCCGTCCGCGCGTGCGAACGTGGAAGCGTGGGCGGATGGGCGCGTGGACGCATTCAATCGTCCGTCCGTTCGCGAGTAGGAGCATAGGAGTGTGAACGCGTGGGCGGGTGGGCGCATCCGTTCGTCCGTCCGTTCGCGCGTAGGAGCGTAGCAGCATGGACGCGTGGACGCGTGGGCAGGTGAGCACGTGGGCCCGTCCGTTCGTCCGTCCGCGCGTGGCAGCGTGGAAGCGTGGGCGCGTGGGAGGGTGGGCGCGTCCGTTCGTCCGTCCGCGCGTGGGAATGTGGGAGTGTGGGCGCGTGTGTGCATCCGTCCGTCCGTCCGTCCGCGCGTGGGAGCGTGGGTGCGTGGGCGCGTCCGTCCATCCGTCCGCGCGTGGGAGCGTGGGCGCGTGAGCGGGTGGACGCATGGGCGCGTGGAAGCGTCCGTCCGTCCATCCGCGCGTGGAAGCGTGGGAGCGTGATCGCGTGGGTGCCTGGGTGCGTGGGTGCGTGGATTCGTGGGCGCGTGGGAGCGTAGGCGCGTGGGCGCATGGACGCGTATGTGTACGCATGTGTGTAATCTCCTCCACGCGCGACCCGAAACTGGCAGAGGTTTGGGCTCGATCACTAGCGCCTAACTAGCGACAAAAATTGGAACCTTACAAAGTCGACGACGACGACCTTAATAATGACGTTTCTTAATGTAAAATTACTTAAAATCTGACTTTGCATCGTAATATCTCCGCTCGTAGTGCATGCAGAGAAAAAATAAAAACACTTTTACTGTGTAATTCGTACCCAAGCTATCGATTGAGCCTATTTAGAATTTGATCGGTTCAGTCGTTTTTTAGATACAAAAATCTCAGGTGCTCGCATCTCKCCGGCTCSCGTAAAGATACAYGGTAGCTTCTCGGGCGACGTATATCTCTCGATATCGCTCGATATACTTGACACCCGAGACACTACCGTGTCTCCTGATAGAACATATATGTATATTTAATATATAATTCAAAATATATAATTAATATGTAATATTAATATTATTATATATTAATGTATAATTCAAAACATATAATTAGTAGTAGAAATAATAGGCTCAA
>JANQDE010001447.1:1939-12931 GCA_037157785.1 Cephalotes varians
TAAATCTTTTTTATATCGCTGCATTTGTTTAGCGCGATTATTTTCTAAATCCTGTTCATACCGATGACGTTTTTTAGCACGATTATTTTCTAAATCTTGTTGGTATCGACGACGTTTCTTAGCACGAAAATTTTCTTCTTGAAACAGATCTTTATTTTGAAGACATTTATTTTTATTGCTTTGTTCAATTTCAATACTGACTGGCTCTTTCATAATTTGCTTTGAAGCATTCTGCGTTAATTGTATACTACGATTATTTTCTAAATTTTCATATAGATTTTTAGAACATTTATTGTTATTATTTTGTTTAATCTGAATATTATTGACAAGTTCTTTTATAATTTCGTTTTGCGTTAATTGTATTTTATTTGAAATGTTTTGCGGTAACGACTTTTCTTTTGTAGTACTTTGAAGCGTTAATTGTGTTTTATTAAACTCTTTTTTAGCATAATTATCACGACGTTTTTTTAATCGACTCGATTTTTGTTGATCCGTCTTAGATTGACGTATCATACGTATACGAATAGTTTCAGCCTCTCTTATTTTTATTACTGCTAATGGCAGTACTTTTTGAGCAACATATTGTGAATCTTGAGGAAAATGCTCAATTATATTTATCTCAAGAATTTTTATTAAATGGGAGCGCATTAACTTATGTTCATATTTTACTTTGTCAGGTTTAATATCAAATAATAATGAAATCGTAAAAGCTATAGAAAACACCACAGTCACTATAACTCGGTTGTTGTTGGACAGTAAGAAATTTGACAGGATTTTTCTCAAAGTTATATGTTGGAAGTAATCTTTTTAAGAATTGTGCATGATGCTTATGCAACGTTTTATTATTTAAAGAATCGTATATAAATATTTTTTTTTTATCGTAATAACTACATACCCAGTGCCCATCTGATAAACTTGATGAACTATGCAATATTTGTATATGTTTTTTATCTTGTAATATGGGTTCTATCGTATGARGACATTGTAYTCGCCATGTTTCRACAGGTYTGTAATCMGAACAACTTGCTARAAGTYGTTGRAAATTATCCATATGAATATCCGTCAGCCATTCGCCTTGAAGTATTATATTTTTCTCTGCAAGCTTTAAAGGTATATGTTCTTTCGTGTACACAGACATAATACCTGTCAAAAATTTATATTTATTATACTCTTTTATAAATTTTTTTATAAAATTGGATGAATTCAGCGCTAATTACTAAACAACTTAATATATATATATTATTAGCGCTAATAAGCAGCCTATATACATATGTATGACAGCTTTATATATAAGAGATATATACTGAAATTCAGCGCTAATAGCAGCCGATATTTTCCAGCGCTTTGGTAATTATTTAACACCAATAAGCAGCCGATATTTGTCAGCGCTATGGCAGCCGTTTAGCGCCAATAAGCAGCCAATATATGTTACTCCACTTCTTGAAGCAATCTGTAAGAAAAAAAGAAATATATTAATACTGTATACAACAATTTTTTCTTTGAACCAAGCATAAACTTGTCACCTTTCTTTATCTTTTTTTATCTTTTTTATCTTTTTTAAATTTTTCTTATACTTCGTTTAAAATAAAATAATTTGTAACTTTTTTCCTGATATCTATTATTTATTCTTTTCCTCTATTGTGCACAAGACGTAATGTTTTGAAATATAGCCATAATGTTGCCAAGTTTTTTTAAAAAATTTTTCCTAATGCGTATCTTAAAATCAGAAATTTAGAAGATTAATCTTAAGCCAGCGGCACACGATGCTTGTTTTCCTGCTGGATTGCTTGCGTTTTAGTAAATAAATTACTAGAAACCTTCTGTTTGGTGCAATTTTATAATTGCACCATATGCCGCTGGCTTTATTTCAATTATTTCTAAAAATATAATTTAACTGCACAATCGCTGTCGCGCATGCGCGAAAAAACTCGTATCTGAACACTGCTTCTGTACACAGAACGAGACAAAGCGACAACGCGGCAACCATCTCATTGTAGCTTACCGCGCGGCAAAAGTTGGATTACATTCAACTTTGACGCACGGCAAGCCGTGATTCACCGCGTCACCGCGTTGCCATTTTACTACGTCTTGTGTGCAAAAACCATTAAAATCGCTTGAAATTAAATAATTATAGCAAAGGCTTATTGCACCTATCGTAAATTGAGGTTAATACAACAACAATACGTTACTTACAAATTTCTAAGATATTTGTACTGTTTGTATCGATCGTATTCTATTTATTATACTCGTACTCTCTCTCTCTTTCTCTCTCTCTCTCTCTCTCTCTATATATATATATATATATATATATATATATATATATCATTAAACGATCTTCAAATTCTGTATAGCTCCGTCGCCAGAAATCGCTCACTGATGTCNTATATCATTAAACGATCTTCAAATTCTGTATAGCTCCGTCGCCAGAAATCGCTCACTGATGTCTATTTCTACCAACGTAGATTAACTTTAACCTCGGTTCAACTTACTCTTCATCTTCTTCTAATTCTTAGAACTAGAAAAAGATGAAGAGTAAGTTGAACCGAGGTTAAAGTTAATCTACGTTGGTAGAAGCAGACATCAGTCGTTAAACTGCAGTCGTTAAACTAACTATGGCTGCGCTTACTCCCATACGTACACGTATGTTTGTATAACATCAGCGCTTGCCAGTGTCTCTCCAACCTCCCTACTAACCGCTCTAAGCTCTGTTGCACACAGAGATGCATTACGCCGTAGCCAATCAAGTATTGCTTTTCCATACACGCCAACCTCCGCTGCGCGACAAGCGGTATAGCTCTGGCAGACAGGACGCGGCAAAGCGGCGACGCGGCAACGCGGTGGCCAATCACCATCTTGCTTTCTAATGGCTCCAAAAACGGGCCTAATACTGAGACTGCGTTCGTGGAGCACGCTGTCAGCATTATTGCGCTATTCTATCTTTATCGTTTATTAAACATAAAACAAGGATAGAATGATATAATAATGTTGATAGCGCATTTCTCGAACGCTGAATAAATGCACATAGGCATTATTACTCTGCAGAGTAACAATAACCAATCAGGCTTTGATAAACAGAGAAAGAAGTTCGTACTATTATCTGCCTCTCATTCCACGCGTGTCTCTCTACCTCCACCACCTCAATTAGCGATCATCATGTCGATGTTCCGTATATTCACTTCCAGTACTGAAAATCTATAATATATATTATGTGCACTATAGATTTTCAGTACTGGCAGTGAATATCGGAACCAGTGCTGCATTTTCCTGCCCGCACCCGATCGGCATTTTTCCCCTCCACTTACATACACAGAGACGCTCTGACTGTTGTGTAACAACGCCGAACGGCGCCGTCGGATAGTCAATGGATAGTCAAAAGGCTGAAGCCCTAAAATAAAAATTTAACTTTTAACTTTTCAATTACTTTTTTTTTAATTAACTTAACTTTTAATTTAATTAATTACATTACGGGTTAACTTATATTTTAACTGAGTTAAATTTTTGAGACTGTTAACTTTAACTTAATTTAGTTTAAAAAAAGTTAACTTATCCAACTCTGGTTATAACTATTCGAATCTTGAAACAAGCTCGGATAATAACTAAATAATTCAATTAAGCAAATAAATTAACTTTTTACTTTAATCAATTATTTTGTAAAACATTAATTTTAATTTATTAACTTTTTTCTAAAATAAAATTTTGTTGATTGATCTTTAAACGTCAATTCTATGTAATTCTTTAATTATTAATTAGTTTTCTGTAACTTTTACTCGACTCTACATATTAATAAATAAATAAGTCAATGCTGAAAATCCGTGTACACGTGTAACGTAAACTATAGATTTTCAATGTTGGCAATAAATTTTGGAACATAGCCAATTTAAAAAGTCTCTTAAAATCCTAAAATATAAGAACTATGAATACCAGCCTAAGAATTCAACCAATCAACATTAAATGGCAAAAGTGACAAATTATGAATCCTTATTATTGTTCTTTACGCTGTTATTGCTGTCGTCCTTTATAGTATTAGTATCAAATAAGACAGCATCCGAATAAGAAGAAAAGAAAATGGATCAAGAAAATCAAGAAAACGTAAGTACTTTTTAATTAATTATTCCTTACAACTTAATTTTTTTTACAACATTACAACATATTACATTTTTATTACATTTTTCTGTTTTTGTAGATGGACCTGGATTTTTTGGATTTTGAAGATTTTTCCCAGGAAAAAGATCGCCCAGCTGAGCGTCCCACCGTCGAGCGCCCCGGCATCGGTCGCTCCGCCGTCGATCGGCCGGCCGTCGATCGTCCGGCCGTCGATCGTCCGGCCGTCGATCGTCCGGCCGTCGATCGTCCGGCTATCCATCGTCCGGTAGATCGTCACGTCGCCGATCGCCATGATCATCAACCAGAAAATCGACGTAAGTATTTATTTATATTATTTATTAAATTTAAGTAGATTTAATTAATATATTTTTTTTTAAATAAAGTTTTGTTTTAAAGAAATTTTGAAAGTTATTGATTCGACCTAACGGTTTCTATTATAAATATTCTCTGTAGATTGTTTATTATTAAAGTTCATTATTTCTGTCCTTTAAACTTTTTATTTTAAATTATTTGAATATCTTTCGATTATTTTTAATAACTAATATGTTATTAATTATTTGCCCCTTATTTTAATTTTACAGATTGGAGGAGACCGAGAGGAAGAGCGGCGGGTATCCGAAAGCGCCAACAGAACTTCATGCGATTTCTGTATGATTTATCAACTGCATCGTTCAGATGGGGACCCAGACGCAACAATAGACGTTGATTATACATAATATACATAACTTATACATAATATATGTATTAACAATATAAATATAATGTAGCTTTTTATTTTATACTTTTTATATTAGTTTTATATTAGTTACTTTTTATATTAGTTTTATATTAGTAGTATTATTTTTTATATCTTTTATTGTTTTATTGTTTTATTAATAAATTTTTCATTAATTAAAATAAATTAGAACAAGCTCGTTAATTGGTTTTTATATATTTCGTTTGTTATTACATTAGACGAGAGGTATGACATTGTTAATTGTAGATTAGAACAATTTTTTATATATTATATTTTTATACATATGTATATTTTTAATATTATCTTTAATAAATAAAACTAACATTCATTATTAATTCGATTTTCTCATAAAAGTAATAAAAAGTTCAAATATATTCCTTTTGAAAATTCATTCATAGGTTTTGTAAAAAAAATTGCTCTTGTACATTGCTTAATCCTTTAAATATTTTGAAAGAAACAGATATAAATACAAATTGCTGTAAGTTTTATTTATTTATTAATTTAAAAAATTTTATTAAATATCGTCATAAATAATTGGAGTATGTTAAAATATAGAGATAGTCTTATTTGGTTTATTATTATTATTAATAACAAACAGAGAAAGTCTATATTGTCATCCAATTATTAAATATTAAATTATGTACAAGTGGAATGTATAGAAAGTATATAGAACATTCGGACGCATTGAAAGAAGCATTGCGTTATACCACTCGCTCTCTTGCTTGTTTTCTCACTCGCTCTCTCGCTTGCTCTTGGCTCTCCCGTTCTCTCGCTCGCTTTCGACTCTCCCGTTCTCTCGCTCGCTCATTCTCGATCTCGATACATACATGCCTATGTCACTGCCAAACTTGATCACTAGCGCCTCTTGCGTCAGAAGTTGCAACCGTACAACACAGAATGGGTCGACGATAATGACGATAATAACGACATTTCTTAAAAGAAAATTTCCAGATTCGAACTTTGCGTCGCAATATCTCCGCTCACAGGGCACGTAGAGAAAAAATGAAAATACTTTTATAATACAATTCGATCCCAAGCTATCAATTGCGCCTAATCAAAACTTCATCGGTTCAGCCGTTATTGAGATTCGGTAATCACGGGTGCTCATAACTCGCCGGTTCGCGTAAAGATACACGGTCCGGTCTCGCGACGCTATAGTATAGTAAACTCGTCGCGAGACACTACCGTGTCTCTTGATTAAAGATTATTCGATGCACATTTGTTTACTAACTGATATAAAAACTAATGAGTATAATATGTAGGATTTATATATATATTTTTATATATAAGTGATGCAATAAAGTATATGATATTTATTTTTATTCTTTTTTCTCTCTCTTTCTACATTTTACATTCTTTGGTTTTTACATTGTGAGTAAACAAATGTACATCCAATATTATAATCTGTAATAAACTCAACATAAAATAATAATCAAAACACATAATAAAAGTGTCATATACATATTGTGCTTTTGATATACAATTTCACAAGTTTTCTCAAAAGTTTAAATAGTGAGCAAATTTATATTAAAAAAAACTAAATTCTAAAATTAAAGCCATCAAAAGTAATATTATAATACTTGCAACGGTTTGCGAGAGGATGCATACCTTTACTAGTATGTTATGTTAGAGCTCTAACAAGGGAAGTCTAGAGCATTTTGTTTAGGTAATACTGTATATTTAATATTATATATATATATATTATATATATATATATTATACAGGGTTATCAAAAAGTATCGGACCCTCCTAATATCTTCAGTTAGAATGCATTTTGAAGAAAATGTTCAATAGCAAAATATGGTTTCAAGCGAGGAGTAAGATGATGATCTTGACTTTGATCTTGACCATTTCCTTTAAGGTCATTTCAAGGTCAACCTTATTTTTTTAAATGGAACCCCCTACATTTTATTGCATATTTTTATAGCTTATCTCGAGAGCTTTCCAAAACACTATAATAGAACATTTTTTCGTTAAGTACTTTTTGAGTTATAAAGGTTTGAAATTAACAATTTGTTAAGTGGCCTGTGATTCCGGCCAGTTAAGGCAATAATGGCGTGTGGGTCCGGGCAGTTAAGGCAAGAGTGGCGTGTGGGTCCGGCCAGTTAAGGCAAGAGTGGCGTGTGGGTCCGGCCAGTTAAGGCAAGAGTGACGTGTGGGTCCGGCCAGTTAAGGCAAGAGTGGCGTGTGGGTCCGGTCAGTTAAGGCAAGAGTGGCGTGTGGGTTCGGCCAGTTAAGGCGAATTTCATTCCAATTGGTCAGCTTGGGCAAAATATTCAATTGTATTAAACAATTCACAACAAATGTTCAAATTGTTGCCCTTCAACAGCCTGGCAATGTGCCAATCAGTTATAAACAGCTGAAACCGCATTCCGGTACGTTTCCGGCGGTATTAGTTCTATCTCTCGAGTTATTCTCCCTCTTAAATCATCTAAATCTTGAGCCTTGGTGGCATAAACTTTACTTTTCAARTAACCCCACAAAAAAAAGTCAAGTGGGGTCAAGTCCAGAGACCGAGGCACTAGCAGAAAGCTCGTTGAGCAACTGAAAATCTAATAGATCAATTAATAATATTTACGAAAAATTTCTGGGTTATTGGAAACAAAAGTGAAGATGTTTGAGACAATCAATTGAAGCGCAATGGCTTCTTTTGTTACAGAAAAAATTTTTGGGGCTGTTTGTTTTCGTCCACGAGGTAACTGCTGTTCGCTAAGAAGAAGACAGCACTGCATCAAAGATTAAAATCAGTGATTCGTATTGTTTGCTCAAGAGCTCGTACATTGGTGCCTGCGAGAATGAGACAATAACGATCGGCCCCGCCAATGCTTTCGGGCAGATTCCCGCTAACGCCTTCGGACATCACACATTCAAGCAACTTCTCGCGATCACCTTCGGGCAGTTTTCCGCCGTAACCTACTAGCATAACCGCTTGAAGCCGTACAACTTTGCTATTGGACATTTTTCCAAAAATGTTTTTTGAAATGCATTCTTACTGAAAATATTAGGGGGATCCGACACTTTTTGATTAATGTATTTTCTTTAAACCAATTAATTGGTCTCATTATTCCGCGCACAAAAGTATAAGTTAAGGTTATGATTACTGAAAACTAAATAATATTTTACAAGATATTTTACATTTTGTGTCAAAAAATTGTTAACTTCAAACTTTTATAACTCAAAAAGTACTTAATGAAAAAATGTTTTATTATAGTGTTTTGGAAAGCTCTCGAGATAAGCTATAAAAATATGCAATAAAATGTAGGGGGTTCCATTAAAAAAAATAAGGTTGACCTTGAAATGACCTTAAAAAACATGGTCAAGATCAAAGTCAAGGTCATCATCTTACTCCTCGCTTGAAACCACACAACTTTGTTATTGGACATTTTCTCCGAAATGCATTCTAACTGAAGATATTAGGGGGGTCCGATACTTTTCGATGAGCCTGTATATATTATATATATAATAATATTACATATATATATATATATATTATATATATATGTATATATATACAGGGTGTCCGTTAAAAAAGGTCAGAGCCATGGTGAGAGCATGGAAGAAGTCAAGGAGAACAAAAAAGTCTTATACCATTTTGCCAATTTCGCAATAGTTAATGAGTTATTAATTATTAAAAATCTCCGTATAAGCCCAGCCTACTGGCTAATGCAAACGCACGACGAGATGCAGCCGCCCTGCCAACGAGATTACTAGGAGCGCGGGGAGTTGTTTATTACAAGCGGCAATGACTACGCACGAGCGGCGCGCTGGACCCCCCGTTCCAAGCTATGATAGTTTCTCGCCTTCTCTTTATCAGAAAATAAAATTTTCTAATGGCACAGAAAAATGTTTTATGCGTATGTATATGTATGTATGTGTATATGTATGTGTGTACATGCATACATGCATGCACAGAAAATATCAATTCTACTGCTTACAAAAGTGATTACTCAATTTACTTTTTTCTTTTAGTAAGTAACAGTTATGTCTGACAAAGAATTTTCTTTGAAGTTGAAGAACTTTCCTTTTTTAAGAAGGACATTTTTTTGGTAATAGTCTTAAAATACATTCAATACTTTACTTGAAACAATTAATATTTAATTAACATTTTTCTCTATATGTACACATATACAAATTGTATACTATAAATGTTGTATACTATAAATTACTTGAATTAAATAAATATTACTTATTTCATAAGTTCACATATCTGCAAATCTTAATATTAGTCTTCAATTAAGAATATTAAATTAAAGCAAATATTTTTAATTTGCTCATTGTTAGACCTTTCTTCGATAAAGTTTTATAATATTCTACGAAAGAATATAAATTCTTTTTTCGAGCACATGATAATGAGATTTTCGAAAATTTGTGACGAGTACATGCATGCAAGTATGTATACTGAAAAAGAAATCAATTCTATTGTTTAAAAAAAGCGATTATTCAATTTATCTTTTTTCTTTAAGTAAGTAACGGTTATCTTTACAAAAAATATTTTCTTGAAAAGAAGAAAACTTAAATTGAGTAATTTTTTTAGCACTAGAATGATATTTTTCTGCGTRTGTGTACATGAATAGCAATCAACATTGTGATATAAGCAATAGCATCAGCGTGATATAAAATTGTCGAAAAATAATTATTTTTTTCCTTCTTGTCCAAAAAAATGATAGTGCGTTATCATATACTTATTAAGAATTTACATTCTTTCGAAGAATATTATAAAATGTTATCGAAGGAAAGTGAACTAATCGAATATTTGTTTTAATGTGATAGTCTTAACTGAAAAATTAAACTTAAGATTTACGGATATGTGAACTTATGAAATATTTGAAATAAGTAATATTTATTTAATTCAATTTATAGTATGTAATTTGTATGTGTTGCGACGACGGGGTTAGCTCCGGGATCGCCGAATCCCGTGAGAGCCCGTCCACAATTATAAACTGTACAATCAAAACGATACACGACGATTTAGGGAGCTTATTACGCGAAACGACGAATAGATCATACGCTAGACGAAGACGAAGCGATACGCGAAGTGAGAACTCTAAACGATGCGCGAAACGAAGACGGAACGATACGCGAAAGGAGAACTCTAAACGATGCACGAAAGGGAGACGGAACGATACGCGAAAGGAGAACTCTAAACGATGCACGAAAGGGAGACGGAACGATACGCGAAAGGAGACTAGATAGATAGTACGCGCGACGAAGAAGAGACGATACGCGTTACGGAGACTAGGCGATGCGCGAGACAAAGACGAGACGATACGCGCTACCGAAAGGAATTCGCCCGCAAAAACGAGACTACGCGATGGCACGAGCGAGACAAAGAAGATACGCGACGACAAAGATAACGCGATACACGATGAAATAGGTAAGACAATACGCGACAATGGAACGATTTCAACACGTGATTGCAGTTGCATAGCGTGACAAAGTGGCGCCCGGGGCGGAAATATTTTTGGCGCCCCCAAATCGAAACTTGAGAGCAAAAAAAAAACCAGTATTGAAACTTAAGAGCAAAAAAAACTTGAGAAAAAAAACAGTTTTGAAACTTGAGAGAAAAAAAACGCACAAAAACGCAAACGCTTTGTTTCTATTCATTTATTCATTTATTTCATTTATTTCTACATTCTACAACACTGTCCGCTTCGACAATCGAATTTGATATTGAGGTGCTTAAAAATATTTTCCTACTCTTCATATTAGCAAACTCATCTATCGCTGTTTCAAAATCTATCTCGTCGGCGATTTCATGCTCAATTGATAATAATGCCAAATTATTTAGGCGCAATGAACTTATATTAACATATTATACATATTCTACGATACATTGTAGTTAATAATAGAAAATTGAATTTGGTTATAAAAATAAAAATTATGTAGGAAGGAAAATATTTTAATGATAATTTGCCGAAAAGTACGGTTCCAGCATATTTCTTATCGCGGCGCTCCTGAGGCGCAGAGTCACGTGAGCGATCGGCGGCTCGGCCGTCAAGCTACGAGCGGTAGTGGGAGGACGGTGGGCTGCGCCTCGGAAATCGTGCTGAAATGTGCATTTAATTCCGAGCACTGCTCTAGGACATTCTAAAATGTTCTACGACATTCGAAAGTGTTCCAGGACTTCTAAAGAAGGTGTTTTACGAACCTAA
>JANQDE010001449.1:0-12876 GCA_037157785.1 Cephalotes varians
TTCCAGTTATTTCTCGCGATTTTTGCAAAATCTTTGGATGATGGAGCTCAACAGACTTCAGATTCGGATTCAGCGCATCGAAATACATAAGAAACACACTTGCTCAAGGTCAGAAAAAATTTTTCCGAATTTTCTCGCACTCACTAACGTGATTTTTCGCGATTTTTAGCTATTTTTCGCGATTTACTCAAAATTTTGAGGGTGTACGAGTTAAACGGACTTCAGATTCGGATTCAGCGTCTCAAAATACATAAAGATAGGTGGGTCTGGTCAAAAGTACAGACTTTTTTTTTGTGTGCCGGTGTAATCTTTTCTTAAATTCTACTTGGCGCCATTTCCTAATATTATGTTTTTTTATAGAAAATATATATACGACAGCTTTTTTGAAAGGTAAAATTATTGTTCTGTTTCGATTGTGAAAAGAGCGAGTATTTGGCGCTTTTTTTATCTTTCTTTTAAAAAATATAATTTTTGATAGTATTAAAACACAGCAGTCATATTCACTTTTTGGGGTACATTTTGTTGAATCAAAAATTTTAAAAAACGGCAGAGATAGTGGCTTTTTTACATAGCATATTAAATATTTGGGTTATGAAAGAATGTTGAATAGTAAAAGCAATACGTAAGTTTACTGGATGTATATTATTTTGAACTTTACAGTATTATTAGTTAAACAATCGTACGAAATAATGAATGTTATTATTTCCTAGTGGTTTGTGTATTGAAAAAAGTCATCATACCAGTTTATATTATTCTAGAGTTGCTAAAGTTTTTTATATGTTATGTATTACCACAAAATGTGTGAAATCATAACAAAATTATCTTTTAAAAAAAAAGTACAAAAAAGCGCCAAGTATACACGCCCAAAGATCTTCAAAAAAGAAATTTTGCACAAAATATTAAAACATTTGTTTTAATTTAACAATACAAAATGTATGAAATCACAACAAATCTATCTTTGTACAAAAAAGACAAAAAATTTGTCTTCCTCCAAAAGTGGTGATATAAAAAAATGCGCCCATTGTAAGAATAGACATTTAAATTTTTTAAATAAAAATAATGATATCTAAAAATGGCAAACTATAAAAATAAATAGTTAAATAAATTAAATATATTTCTTTATTACTATTTTTTGGTCGGTGTTTATAGCTCTTATATATAAGATTGTCTTGAATTTATCTTCAGATTCGGAACCTACCTTTTTGGACTGCAGAAGACAAGAAGTAATTGACATCACCCTATGCAGGGATGACGGACCTGATAAGGGACTGGAAGATCTCTAATGAGCCCTCTGGCTCAGATAGGCAAGTGCGCTTTAGCCTCGTACACGAAGAAGAAATAAGATGGGGCCGCAACCCCAAACACACAAACTGGATGAGTTATAGGACGGACCTAGAGTCTATCCTTAAGAAAGCTCCATCCAGTTTTCACACGATTGAAAACCTGGAGATGGCGGCGCAGTTTGTAAGTGACGCTATCAAAACAGCGTATGAAAGCAACTGTACAGAGAAGCCGAAGTACACTCCGTCCAAAATCTCCTGGTGGAGCAAAGTGCTCTCGGAGCGTAGGATGGAGGTGAGAAGGCTTTTCAACAGAGCAAAGAAAACCAAAATTACCACGGACTGGGAAGCTTTTAGAAGCTCCCAACGTGAGTATTCCAAAGCAATAAATCTTGCAAAAAGGAAGAGCTGGAGGAAATTCTGCGAAGATATTGAGAGTGCTCCAGAAGCATCCAGACTCTGCAGAATCCTCAGCAGAAGTGGGTCCTCCCATCTGGGCTGTCTCAAACGACCAGATGGCGGATACACGGAGACAATAGACGACTCCCTGAAACACCTAATGTCAACTCATTTTCCAGGTTTCCGGGAGAATTCTATAGACCCAAACAGTCGCAATGGAAACCATCTCAGGGCACCTTACAAGCCTAGGGAATGGTCCCTTGCGGCTAAAATAGTTTACCCTTGTAGAGTCAAATGAGCTATTAAGACCTTTGACCCCTATAAGGTTCCAGAGCCAGACGGGATCTTTCCCATACTATTAAGGGAAGGGTTAAGAGTACTGCTGGGTGATTAGAGTGCTCAGAGATAGTATAGCCCTGAGACACATACCACAAGCCTGGAGCGGGGTAAGAGTAATCTTCATACCCAAACCAGGAAGAAACGGCCACATCCTGACAAAAGACTTCAGATCTATCAGCCTCACATCATTCATTCTGAAAACGTTGGAGAGACTGGTCGATAGGTTTCTGAAGAGTGGCCCCCTTCTTAGAAAGATACTGGCCCCTTCTCAGTACGCCTATAGGGAGGGCAAGTCGACCGACACTGCCCTACACTACCTTGTGAGCGAAATTGAGACGCAACTAGAGGCCAAGGGCTATGCCCTTGGAGTTTTTATAGACATTGAGGGAGTTTTTGATAGCACCTCAAACAAGTCTATCAAAGATGCAATGACAAAACACGAGATCCCAGAGGCTCTCGTGGATTGGACACAAAACATGCTAACAAGCAGAGACCTGACCGTCAGCCTGGGCAAAGCAACCGTTGGAGGCTGACCGGCTGGGAGCTGCCCGCAGGGAGAAGTCCTCTCTCCCCTGCTGTGGTGCCTGGTAAACGAACTCCTAAACTGAAGGAAGAACTGAAGGAAGCAGGTTTCCTGGTTTTTGGCTACGCCGATGACGTAGCCATCTTGGTCAGGGGCAATTTCCTAGACATCCTTAGAGAACGCATGAATGAAGCTCTGAGAATCATACAGGACTGGTGCATCGCTGTGAGACTGACGGTCAATCCGTCCAAGACCACGGCCATGATCTTCACCAGGAAATATAAGCCTGAGCCCATAGGACCATTAAAACTATGGGGCAGAGAGATCACTTATGCCAGCTCAGTAAAGTACTCTGGATACTAAGCTGAGCTGGAAATGACACCTCGAGGAAAAGAGAAGAAAATTTTACACAAGCATGTGGGCTTGTAGAAGAGCCATGGCAAGACCTGGGGCACAAAACCCAGAGTAGCTCTTGAGCCCTAGGCGCTTGAGACTGCCCTCTGCTCTCCACCACTAAAACAGACGATTATCTGCTTGGCCAGACTAGCTGCATAGAGACTCAAATGTCAGAGCAAGTGGAGAAATGTCAGGGTCGGACACACAAGACTCGACTTTCTGCACAAACACTCTTTCACACTGAAACAGGACAGAATTCCTAGGAAACTCCAGTTGATAAAAACTTTCAAAGTTTTGCTTCCTACTAGAGAAGACTGGAAAAGAACTCTTCCTTTGACTGATCCAAAAACAGAATATTGGTACACCGATGGATCCGGAGCTAACGATCGCTACGGCGCAGGAATTTATGGGCCCAGAAATGACCATAAAGAGAGTATATATCTGGGGAAACTAGCTACAGTATTCCAAGCGGAGGTACTGGCCACAGATGCGCAGAAACCCTGCTAACCAAAGCGGATGCGAACTATCGGTACCGTATCTGCTCGGATAGTAGAGCAGCTTTAGACACTCTCTGCAAAACTGCCACAGAATCATCTGTTGTGTGGGACTGTATGAGGGCGCTAAACAGACTAGGAGAATCCCACGAACTGATCCTAATAATGTGGGTACCTGGTCACCAAGGCATCCCTGGCAAAGAGATCGCGGACAGACTGGCGGGACTGGGAACACACATGGACCCAGATACGCCGGTCATCGGTGTTCTCTTCGCCACGGGAAAAAACATCATCAGAGGCTGGTTAGAGAAGGAGCATTCAAACTCCTGGAAACGGACCAGCGGCTGCAAATGGTCTAAGCAACTGATGGAATCCCCCAGCACAATAGAACGAGTGAACTGCTGGTTATGAATAGGAGCAGACTGAGGCTCGGCATCGAACTGCTCACTGGTCATGTGGCTCTAAGAAGTCACCTATACAAACGGTCTCATCGAGAATAAAACTTGCCGTCTCTGCGGAGAAGAGAGCGAGGACAGCTCACACATCCTATGCCGCTGTCCCGCGCTCTCATGCAAAAGATAGACTCTGGGGCAGCATGGTTATAAAACCCAGAGATCTAGCGGATAAAAGGGTGAACAGTCTAATAAACCTGGTGCTGAACACCGGGCTGGGGATATCTGCCCTGATAACAGGCGGGGAGTCACAGAGAATCAAGATCTAGGTATTAGGACTCCCTACTAGCCCCGCATTTTCTCTACTACTACTATCTTCAGGTACTAATCATTTCAATGATTAGAGAGCAATCGAGGATAAACTTAAAATGATCTTAAAGATAAGATCGGACTATGAATGCCAGCCTTTGATATTATTCGCTGCTGTGCGCCGATAAAATTGCTATGCGCCTATAAAAAACAATTGCTGTGCATCGATACAAAGAAGAAATAGGAAGAAGATAATAATATGCAGACAAATAAGTATTTTGGTACAAATTAATATTTTAATATAAATAGATATTTTAATACAAATAAATATTTTAATACATTTTTTATGTATAAATAAATAATTTTATATATAAATATTAAATACAACTAAAAAAATGTTTTCTAAATAAGTATTTTATCGCACGCACGCACGCAGTGAGAAAGAGAGAGAGAGAGAAAGAGAGAGAATTAGGCAATTAAGATACATATTCAGTTTGACAAATAAATATTTTAATACAAATATTTTATTTTTTCAAAATACTGGGCGCTGTCAAACCGAATAAATACATTAATTGCTTTGATATATTAAGATTAATTAACAAATTCCTTATAAACTAAATTACATACCATCTTATTTACATACTTAATCTAATCCTTATTTTACAATATGTACATGCATATGCAAGAAAGAAAGTAAAAGACACACACACACGCGCGCGCGCGCGCGCGCACTAACAAAGAAGAAGTTAATCAATTAAGATTGGCAATCAAAATATTACACATTTTATAGTAATGCATAATATATAAAGAACTTTAGCAACTTTAGAACACTATAACTTGTATGATGACTTTTTTCAATACACAAACTATTAGGAAATAATAACATTCATTACTTTGTTCATTACGATTATTTAACTATTAATACTGTAAATAATATATATCCAGTAAACTTACGTATTACTTTTACTATTCAACATTCTTATAACATGATGCAAATATTTAATATGCTATGTAAAAAAGCCACTATCTCTGTCGTTTTTAAAAATTTTTGATTCAACAAAATGTACCCCAATGTAAAAAAAGTGAATATCATTGCTGTGTTTTAATATACCTAAGGCTCAATTACACCAATGTAGATTAACTTTAATCTCGATTTAACTTACATCTCATTTTTTCTAATGCCAGAATTAATCAATAGGAAAGGCGTCGTTTTTCATCATGATAACGCCAGACCTCATACAWGTTWGCAGACTYGCCAAAAATTATTRGAGTTTGGCTGGAATGTTTTGCCTCATCCATCGTATTCCCCCGACATTGCACCCTCTGATGCTGTAGTTATAATACGTAGATATAAGTGTTAGTCAAATTTAATCTTATTAAAATTTTTTAACTTATTAATGTACAATATATCTAAATTATTTCTTATCACCTTTTTGTAAAAAAAGTATGTAAAGATCTTTAGCGTCTCTAGGCCATCGTTTTTTCTTAATTTGCGTATCATCACCTTCAATCCAACTATTAGACATTATTTCTCTACATATGCTTTTGTAATGTACATATGCTTCCTCAATACACGAACCATTATGAAATACAACATTCATTACTTTATATGATTGTCCAGCTATTAATACTTTAGTTATTGGAATAGCACTTATAATAAATTTTCGTATTGCTTTTATTACTTTATCATCTTGTAATGAAAATAATATTAAATAAATAATAATTATATCTTTAATATTATTTTATTCATATTTAATATTTTATTTCCAGTACAATGTTCACATGATCCGTTATTTAATTGAGATGTAAGATCAATGTGAAAATGTAGCATTTAATAAATTGTTGATATTATAATTTTTCTTTTTCAAATTGTTAATAGATATTGAAAGAATTAAATTATTGGGTTGTCCGGAAAGTCCATGCGGATTTTCAAGCAAAATTCGAAAGAAAAATTTTTGTAGTTAAAAGTAATTTTAATCTGTAATGTATGCACTATTATTTTGCACAATACTTTTCCATCTTTCGAGTAATTTCATAATTCCTCTCTCGTAGAAGTCCTGGTTTTTTTCGGCGAAGAAGCTGTCCAAGTAGTTTCTGAGGAGTTCCAAAGAAGCAAAGTTCAAACCATTAAGGGAGTTTTGCAGCGACCGAAATAAATGATAATCAGAGGGTGCAATGTCGGGGGAATACGATGGATGAGGCAAAACATTCCAGCCAAACTCTAATAATTTTTGGCGAGTCTGCTAACTTGTATGAGGTCTGGCGTTATCATGATGAAAAACGACGCCTTTCCTATTGATTAATTCTGGATACTTTTTGCCGATTTCTATCTTTAATTGATCCAATTGCAAACAGTACTTGTCCGAATTGATTGTTTCGTTGTCTGGTAGTAACTCATAGTATATTATTCCCCTCCAATGCCACCAAATGCAGAGCATAACCTTCTTCGGCCACGACCTTTTCTGCTCGATGTTGTTATAAATTATTCACTTGTCGTCGCCTGTTACGATTCGTTTCAAAAATGGATCGTATTCGTTGCGTTTGTATAGAAATCGCTGATAGAAGTGCGATCAATACGATTCTTCTCAGTTAAATCGTGCGGCATCCAAATATCGAGCTTCTTTATCATTTGAAGTTTGCTTAAATGTTCGGAAACAGTTGACTTACCAATTTTTAACCTCACTGCGATCTCCCGAACTGTAATTTGCCGATTGGAATCGATTAAAGCTGTTATTTGGTCGACATCCGTGATAACTGGCCGACCAGAACGAGGAGCATCTTCAATATTCATTTCTTCTGAACGAAATTTAGCAAACCACTTCTGGCAGATGCGTTCACTTACAACATTCTCTCCATATACAGCACATATTTCTTTTTTTGAGTTTGTGTTGCATTCTTGCCTTTACGAAAATAAAAAAGCATAATGCACCAAAAAACACGTTATTTCCTTCCATTTTCAAACTGATGTCAAGAAAAATGTTTTTATTTTATTGAGATAGTTAATATTACTAAATATGCGTCGAAATGTCACTTATCAAAATACATACGCATCTGACACATCGCATTGACATAACCTTCTCAAATTTGCCTTTGAACGCCATCTATTGAGAAATCCGCACGGACTTTCTGGACAACCCAATTATATATTATTAAATATTATGAATAATTGTTTTTGTGTTCTCACAAGATTTACACCTAGTAGTAGATGTTATTTGATACTCTATCAAATGTCTTATACAATCATATTTTGTACGTAGGTGTACATATCTGTGAGGAATTCAAATGCATTTCGTTTTATATTTAAATATTCTGAAAAATATTATAAATATTGCCGTACGCATATATATTCAAAAATCCCATTTTCATATTGATGCCTTAACATACTCAAAACATTTGATTTATCACAATTAAACAATTGTTTTCTAATGGCATTTAAATGTAACAGACACTGTAATACTGCATTTACATAACATGAAACTTTATCCATATTTTGAAAACCAYRAATAATCCAAACATTTTGTTGARATTTTTGATCTTGACAATTCTGTTGAATAGAAGTAATTGCTTTTGACAATGTCCATGGAACATCTTTTACTTTGCGATAACGTTCTTTCGAAACGAATTATTTTTACTTTTGTTTGTAGATTTGTCTTAGCCGATTGTATTCAATAATGGCTTCTTAGCTGTTATTGAGAAAGGATCGTAGTTAATCAAATATAACCTTTCTAGAGATGTTACTCATGATAATGTAACGTAAACTTGACTATAATTGAATATAGAATTATCTATGTCCATAATAGCATTTTGTAAGCTCAATCCTTGACTTTTATGAATAGTGATTCCATAACTCAAACACAGTCGAAATTATTTTCTAATAACGTACGCTCTATCCATCACTTCAAATTTAACGCTCACTCTTTCAGTTGAATATTATAATTCTGATGGCAAAAAAAGTTTAATTTCTTATAATCGGTAGAGAGATCTCGTACAAGTGAAATTACTTTAGCTATTGTACCGTTCACAAGACCCAAGGTAGCATCAATATAATGTCTTATCATCACTGATATGTATTCAAGTACATGCGCCGAGAAGAAAACAATCATTGTCGTGACATCTCTCGGCGCCCTTATTTAGCTATTCGCGAATATCGGCGAAAGCCTCAGCTTGCGCCGAATCATCGTTCTCTCGCTCCGCGAGAAGAGACCGAGACAAGCTAGCGTTGCGAGCGGGTGCTCAGGAGCTGTTCTTCTCCTGATTCCAAATATAACAGTTGGCGTGATATCTAAAATAAAGTGTNCCAAACTCTAATAATTTTTGGCGAGTCTGCTAACTTGTATGAGGTCTGGCGTTATCATGATGAAAAACGACGCCTTTCCTATTGATTAATTCTGGATACTTTTTGCCGATTTCTATCTTTAATTGATCCAATTGCAAACAGTACTTGTCCGAATTGATTGTTTCGTTGTCTGGTAGTAACTCATAGTATATTATTCCCCTCCAATGCCACCAAATGCAGAGCATAACCTTCTTCGGCCACGACCTTTTCTGCTCGATGTTGTTATAAATTATTCACTTGTCGTCGCCTGTTACGATTCGTTTCAAAAATGGATCGTATTCGTTGCGTTTGTATAGAAATCGCTGATAGAAGTGCGATCAATACGATTCTTCTCAGTTAAATCGTGCGGCATCCAAATATCGAGCTTCTTTATCATTTGAAGTTTGCTTAAATGTTCGGAAACAGTTGACTTACCAATTTTTAACCTCACTGCGATCTCCCGAACTGTAATTTGCCGATTGGAATCGATTAAAGCTGTTATTTGGTCGACATCCGTGATAACTGGCCGACCAGAACGAGGAGCATCTTCAATATTCATTTCTTCTGAACGAAATTTAGCAAACCACTTCTGGCAGATGCGTTCACTTACAACATTCTCTCCATATACAGCACATATTTCTTTTTTTGAGTTTGTGTTGCATTCTTGCCTTTACGAAAATAAAAAAGCATAA
The DNA here is from genome assembly GCA_037157785.1 of Cephalotes varians. Taxonomy (NCBI): domain Eukaryota; kingdom Metazoa; phylum Arthropoda; class Insecta; order Hymenoptera; family Formicidae; genus Cephalotes; species Cephalotes varians. Next base: position 9,140 of record JANQDE010001449.1, read on the forward strand.
TGCACCAAAAAACACGTTATTTCCTTCCATTTTCAAACTGATGTCAAGAAAAATGTTTTTATTTTATTGAGATAGTTAATATTACTAAATATGCGTCGAAATGTCACTTATCAAAATACATACGCATCTGACACATCGCATTGACATAACCTTCTCAAATTTGCCTTTGAACGCCATCTATTGAGAAATCCGCACGGACTTTCTGGACAACCCAATTATATATTATTAAATATTATGAATAATTGTTTTTGTGTTCTCACAAGATTTACACCTAGTAGTAGATGTTATTTGATACTCTATCAAATGTCTTATACAATCATATTTTGTACGTAGGTGTACATATCTGTGAGGAATTCAAATGCATTTCGTTTTATATTTAAATATTCTGAAAAATATTATAAATATTGCCGTACGCATATATATTCAAAAATCCCATTTTCATATTGATGCCTTAACATACTCAAAACATTTGATTTATCACAATTAAACAATTGTTTTCTAATGGCATTTAAATGTAACAGACACTGTAATACTGCATTTACATAACATGAAACTTTATCCATATTTTGAAAACCAYRAATAATCCAAACATTTTGTTGARATTTTTGATCTTGACAATTCTGTTGAATAGAAGTAATTGCTTTTGACAATGTCCATGGAACATCTTTTACTTTGCGATAACGTTCTTTCGAAACGAATTATTTTTACTTTTGTTTGTAGATTTGTCTTAGCCGATTGTATTCAATAATGGCTTCTTAGCTGTTATTGAGAAAGGATCGTAGTTAATCAAATATAACCTTTCTAGAGATGTTACTCATGATAATGTAACGTAAACTTGACTATAATTGAATATAGAATTATCTATGTCCATAATAGCATTTTGTAAGCTCAATCCTTGACTTTTATGAATAGTGATTCCATAACTCAAACACAGTCGAAATTATTTTCTAATAACGTACGCTCTATCCATCACTTCAAATTTAACGCTCACTCTTTCAGTTGAATATTATAATTCTGATGGCAAAAAAAGTTTAATTTCTTATAATCGGTAGAGAGATCTCGTACAAGTGAAATTACTTTAGCTATTGTACCGTTCACAAGACCCAAGGTAGCATCAATATAATGTCTTATCATCACTGATATGTATTCAAGTACATGCGCCGAGAAGAAAACAATCATTGTCGTGACATCTCTCGGCGCCCTTATTTAGCTATTCGCGAATATCGGCGAAAGCCTCAGCTTGCGCCGAATCATCGTTCTCTCGCTCCGCGAGAAGAGACCGAGACAAGCTAGCGTTGCGAGCGGGTGCTCAGGAGCTGTTCTTCTCCTGATTCCAAATATAACAGTTGGCGTGATATCTAAAATAAAGTGTTGTCTAGTGGTTCAGTCGGTTATTGATCTCGGTTCTCCCAAATCCATAAGAAATAAATATATAACAATCACTTTTGCTCCAATCTTAATTACAATTTTCTTTGCAAGTCCAGCAGTTTTAGAATTATCATTGTCATCATTATCATTCGATAATACTTTTAATACTTTCTTTTTTACATATGAAATACAATCAATTGTGTCTTCGGCAACTAATATTATTTCTTTCTCAGTAATACGATTTAACATTGCAGTATTAAGAATATCACACATAGTAGACAAGTAGGCAATAAATAGGCAATAAACAGCGTCCGACGGTAAATCATTAATAAAAATACATAGTTCGTTTAATCTAGATTCAAAGGAATCATCTTTGAAATATATCTTTCTACTTTCAAGAATCTCACAATCTGATTTTGTTGCTAAACCAATACGAATTCTCGACAACTGTCTAAAAGACTCATCCCCTTGTTGATGCATATTGATCGTCAATTCATCATAATCAAATAATGTGGTCCACAAATTTAAAGAACCAATATATTTATTAATTTTGTCATTTGACAATTGCACGAAAACAGGATCTTCGCGTACAGGAGATAATTGAAGCAGATTACCAAATAAAAGAATATGTTTTCGAACCAACCGTCTTCACAATCATTAGTATCAAATATTTCRGACATTCGAAGATGTATATACATTAAAATCAAATTAGATATYATTGACACTTCATCAATTACAAAAAGAACAACATCCTTAAGATCTGCTCGTAAAACTTTCAATACATGACAATTGTTTATACTTTGGGATTTGACCGTGTTCAATAGGTAAAGCAATCTGTGAACTGTCAAACCATCTATATTAAATGCTGCTATACCAGTAGGTGCTGATATGGCGGTATTTTTATTGAGATTTTGTTTTATCCAACATTTAATTGTTATAATATTAAGCATTGTTGGATCAACTGTTTTGCAGTTTCAAATGTGTTTTGCAATTCTTCTATTTTTTCGTGGTATTGCAATGCATTTGTAAGATGTAATTTTATGTTATGAAATGATTGTGCATAAGTATTACAATTATCTCTAAGATTCTCTAATTTTCGCCATGGTTTAAACATAAGTAGTAGAGAAAAAAAATAGTTTTCTGGATGTTTATTAACATTATATGTATAATGATTTATAAGACATCCACGTTGTCGTCGTTTAATGTAATGACTATTATCTATTTTATAATATTCAATATTTTTACTTCACGATTTAATTTTGGTGATATCATACCATTGTATAAATTCATAAAGAGACATTGATTATTGATTTCAATTTTTTCGATTTACGCGGATAATAATTATCTATTACGGATAAAAAAAATATGTCTATAGATTCACCATCAAGAGCTTCAATTTCTTTACGGCTTTTTAATTTTCTATGTCGTATGGAATTAACATCTAGCCATTTAATGGTTGTATTTCGATCAGTTCCTTATAATGAAATTCCTAATAATGTATCAGCAGCTTCGAGAGCGCCACATTCTCTATGTGTCATGAATCGTAAAGCAAAATTCCAAAGATAACTTGCCAATGATTTGTTTTTATTATCTTTACTATTAAGATCAAAATAAGACAGTTCACTTTTCCCTGCTTTATTCATACATTTAGTTACGTATCAGATTAACAATGATGATTTTTCACCAATAAATTGCATAATAAGTTAGTAAAATCTATATCAAATAAAAGAATAATGGAGAAAATTTAAAGAGAATATATGTGAACATAATAATGAACAGTACATATATGCGAGCAAGTAATTTAGGTAAATATACGTAGCTCAGAATTAAGTATAGAATTGAGTATAGGATAAGACATTTAAACATTTGTTACGTTCTGAGGACTCCACGATTTCCTCCTTTCAAGGACGGCTAATAAAATAATCTATTAAAATAAGAAACTCGTGCGTCAGTAGTTATCTATCGGCAAGCGGGCAATAAGCCCGATAGAATTTCCCTTTTTATGATTGTTTACCTCAATAGAGTTTTCCTTTTATTTTCGGTATGTCGATTATCTCACATGCATATGCATAAAACTTCGTAATATGACCTCTACAGCAATTCGGCGTGAAAAACGCGTCTTTCTTAACTCCTCCACATCAAACCGTCCCACCTATGATTTCTGGAGAAATCTGCGAGTTTTAGGCGGCCACAACAACTCATCTCCCACCATTCCTAGTTCTCTTCTTGATCCGCAATCCTTGAACAACCACTTCATCACCTCCCTTCCTTCCTCTTTATGCTCATCCTTCTTAAAAGACTTCTTCCTAACCTCACCTCCCATTATACAAGACAATTTCCAATTCTCTACCATAAACATGACTGAATTA
>JANQDE010000146.1:1072-18536 GCA_037157785.1 Cephalotes varians
CTTAAGTCCTCCTCGACCACGTCTTGGCGAAGAACGTCTTATTTAGTTACATATACACCAAATAAGATGGCTTATAATGACTATGAATTCATAATTAATAAGATAGTCTTAAGTCTATGCTTATTCTGAACAAGATGTGTTTATGAAACATGCCACGATCAATCAAGTCGTTTTGAAATAAGATCGTCTTCGACAAGTCATGTCTTAAGATTTTACTCAAGTGCCGCCTTATTTTTCAACTATGAATCTAGAGGGCATTTTAAGACTATATTTAAGACGGTCTTAAATATAAGAACGGACTATGAATACCGGCCTAAGAGTATAGAGTGTAAGTGTAATTTGGCTTCTACAGTTATTGTGTCTGTATGTATGTAGTATATGCAAGTATATGATTATTACAGAGGAGAGAGAATACAGAGAGGAAATAGAGTCAGTCTATTTCACGGATAATGGCTGTCGAGGAAGGGAAAAGATTATAGAAGAAACGGACAGGAACTTCTTGAGAAGAAGGGGAAATGGGAAGAAAAATAGGAATAATTGTATCTTGATCCTGACCCAAGATGATAGTTCTGATTTCGGACAAATCAAAATCGGCAGGCCCGACGGAATAAGAGCCAGAAGGAAGGGGAGTGGTGCATTGTGGAAATTGGAGGATTAAGGTATCTAAGGGTTCGTGAGGATCATAATGATAGTAACAACTAGGACGAGGAGAAGGAATGTGAACTTCATCGATGAATTCCACGCTTGAAGTGGAATTCGCGGGGGAAGCTGGGCGAGGTGACTCTTCGGGAGAGGAGATTGGAGAGTAAGAAGGAGGAGAGAAGGAACGAATAGAAGGAGAGTCTGGGAATAACCTTTGTGTTAACGCAGAGTGAGGAGAATCGGGTTCTACAAGGGGGGGTGTAGGGGAACGTGGAGGTGAAGAAAGTTGACTTGGGGAAGGTAATTGAGGAGAAGGTGAGGGAAGAGGAAATGGCACGCTTATACTAGAGTGATTATAATTATTATTATTATTATTGTTATTGTTATTATTACTATTATTATTCTTATTATTTCGCGAGGTTAGGCCACGAAGGTATTCGGTGTAGGCCTCGTCTAAGAATCGTCGCGCGAGCCTGCGTCCTCGACGCCGGAATCGTTTGGCTGCCTGACGGCTACGGGTCGGATTCGGCCCTAGTCGATCGCTACGAATAAGCGCGGAAATTGAAATATCTGCTTTCTTTAGGAAAGAATGAAGAGGAAGGAAAGGATGTGAATTATGTTTGGGAGTCTACTAGATGTTATCAAGGGAGGAAAGTAGTGTAGATGAATGCGAAAAAAGATAACAGATCTGCAAAAATTGGCTAACCCCTTGAAGTTGGAAATAAGTTTAAGTTCATTGGATATTATCCATGAACTTTGGGGGGAATAAGGATATAAGATCGAGTTCAACAGCAAAGCTATTGACCTCAAAGGGGAGGATTGAGGTTCGCCAAATTGGTGACCCTCTGTTTCATGGATTAATGTTGAATCAAATTCATCGAATATTATCGATGAACTTTGGGGAAATGAAAATAAGAAACGAGTTCAGCAGCAGAGCTAATGAACTCAAAGGGAAGATGGAGAGAGTAATTAATGATAGTTAATAGTTGAAGCAGAAAGCGAGGAAGAGAAAGATCCGTGGATTGATTCTGTTGCAGAATCCGAGAAATACGCGTATATAATAAAAGAGGAATCTGCGATTTAAGTAACAAATATATATATATATATATATATATATATATATATATATGTGGCGGTCACCATAATGCTTGGCCGCGCGCGGGCTCGGAGATGCCGAGTGGTTCACGGCGCCACTGCTATGCGGCGCATTGGCCCAGCGTTTACTTGCATCCAAGAGCACGCACAAGTCCTATATAAGAGGATCACCCGCGACGAGATCATCATCCTGTTTCCAGTCGGATCACTTGTGTAGTGCGTCTGACTGTCTTCAGAGTAATATTAGAGAGTGAGTCTCATTCAGGCCTCTCTGAGGAGTGAGCTGGTTCGAGGGCCTCCTATAGAAGTGAGCCTACGCAGGCTTTCTCGTGGGAGTGCGCTTTCACTGGCCTCCGGAACAACTCACGGGAGAGAGCCTCTTCTTCAGGCCTCCCGAGAGGAACAGTGTCTCGGAAGAGGAAGCGGCAGCCTGCACCACCATCAGTGCAGGATACAGTCCCCCAAACGCACACGCCGTACTCAACAAGGACTGGCCACACCCCAGCGTTCCACCAGGAGGTCCAGACACGTGACGAGGAGCTGCGACCGTGGCAACTGATTCCGATCCAGCTGCCATATCGATTATCAACGGCGCATCGGTATTTTCGATCGATCACAAAGGACGCGGGCACTCAGACCGACCATCTGGTCAGGGACCAAGACTACCAGACGGAAATCGTGCAGCCTCTGGAGTCTCCACCGACGACACCGCCCGGGAGACCACGAACATCCGGCCGCCGACGGATCCGACCGGTCTCCTTCGCCTGCATAAAGGCGTTCCGATCAAACCGCCCTTCATAGGGCGAACTGCCCATCCGCCCTTTTTAGGGCGACCAAATAAGAACATACATCGAACACCTCTCTCGATCACAAAGCATTAACCGTGTGGAGTGATACACACCACGACCTCACCCACAATATATACACATATGGTGTGACTTACTATTTGATGTAGCAGGTGGTCGTCTGAGGTGGTCAGGCTCGAAGATCGTTCGATTGTTTGAGGAGTGTTGTTCGATGTTTTAAGAAGACTCGTGGAATGATTGATTTCACTTTCTGTTTCCATTCGCGAACTCGGATAACCAAGTCAGGCACAGTAAACTTGTGGAACGGATCGGATGAATAAATTGAGGAACAACTCAAAAGAGAACGAGTCAACTCAGAAGAGAACGAGTCAGAAAAGAACTCGGATGAATCAGAAGAGAATGAGAGCGAATCTTACGATGTTGCGGCTTATATATATAGGAATCTTTTCGTTCCTGTGGGGTGTGCCATGTCGGTCGGTTAAGATTTTGGTTGGTGGAATCCTTTTTTGGACATACACTTTTTAATTTCTTAGACTTTGATTGGAAGGTTTATTATGGAGTCGGCTCCACTCACAGTCCAGGGTTTGGTTTTACTATTGCCTATTGGCAAGGTAGATTGGAAATTGTTTACCCTGTCTGTCTTCTGCTTTAGGATTCGTCAAAATTCGAAAGGCGTTGTCGAAGAAAGAGGGATGATTAGTTAGTTAGGATTTGTTATCTTAGTGTCTGTGAATGTGTAGGTTTTTCTTATGTTTATAGCTCCTTAGAGTTATCGAACATAAGGAGATCCCGTCATCGCTGATCGTGAGTGCGGTGTCGGATAGCGACAAACAAAAACTCAGTTCTCGGTCTTAAAGCGTTATCTTTTCGTTTTATGATTTTTAGGCGTCTGCAACAGCTTATCTCGATATGCATTCTATATCAAGTGACACCTTCAGTCACTTGTTATTATTGGTTGCAGCGTTCATGTCTCTGTTTACTTTTTCTAGAGAAAGAATATTCTGTGACATTTGTTTGATTTTCTAGAGGCCACAGGTTCTGAGCTTCAGCTTTTATTGCTTCCCAAACAACGCACCTCTCAATTGATATTTTTCTTAGGCGGCTTTTATGAGTTCTTGAAAAGAAACGAATGAGTCCGTTATTCGAAAAAGACTTGAGAATTGTAAGCAAATGGATCCCATTCGATTCTCTCGCGTATATTCAAGAATCATGACGATGACCAGATCTCTTTGAAAGAAAAGAATCATGGAGTCCACAGGACGTAACACAATCATCGCTGATACTTACGCTAATCGAAAAAAGCAACGTTCTCGCTACAATCTACTTTCCAACCATAGATTTAAGTGATGACGATTACGAGATCTAATGTACTTTTTGACTTACAACACGATATCGAACGTGAATGCTTCGAATAATAAATTTTACTTTGACGAAAACGACGGGGAAATAACGATTCCCGAGAGATTGTACAAATTATAAGCCATAAATGAGTTTCTGAAACATGCAATTCCAACGTCCCCAACACACGGTTCATGATGATAAAAAGCGTGGCATCGTCGATAATGATGTGAATGAAGATTTCCCGATAGCGCTTCGTGCAAATAACAATACAATGAAGAGCGAGATAAAGTGTGTCTACAAAATAAATTTTAGCAAGCCCGACAACATTAGATTGCTGCTAGGATTTTCTTCGGATCATATATTACAGCCGCGAAAATGGTACGAATTGGACTTACCCATTAATATTATCAACGTAAACATTAAAAAAAAAATAATGAGATTATTTTTAATAAATAATTTTTAATAAATAAAATCCAAGTAGTGTATTTATTTTTTTAAATAAAACCCAAGTGATGCTATTATCTTTGTATTATCATTCAAAAGTCTCTCCAGTCCTACCCAAGTAAGTAATATAAATTAAAAATATTTAAATAAAAAAATATTTAATTTAAAAAAAAATAAAAATAATATAATTTAAAAAAAAATAAAAATAGTATGTACACTTGTTTTCTCATTCAAGGATCTTCCAATTCAAATAGTATTGGAATTAAAAAGAATTAGAGGAAACAAAATAAGAAAATTTTATTGGAATAAAAAAATTTTTGATATAAAAAAACTTAGCGCTGCTACCTCAAAATATAATAAGTAAATGTTACATAAAAATAAAAAAAGATCAAATTACAACAATTATAATTAAGATTATAAATTATAATTAAGATTAAGATTATAAGAATTCCTTATAATGTTACTTAAATGCTAAACAAATCTTATCTTAAATCTGCATCTACCGCAAGATTGCTTTTATAACGTATGCTTTACATTATAAATTTAACGTTGTCTTATTGTTAATTCTGCTCATTTTTATTACAACATAAACGTATAATGTTATTTTATACTATATTTAATTCCATACTTAATTCTAAGCGCATATCTACCAAAATTACTCTTTCACATATGCACACGCTGTTTATTATTTTTATATTCACATCACGTTCCGGACATCGAAATGCTCTGGCTATCCGTGTGAGTGGAATAAGTAAATCTCGAGCGTGCGCGAGTTCCATTGCCCACCTTTGCATGCAGCTGGTTCATTTCACTAATTGTTCATAACGCTATTATTAGTTAACAAATTGGATAATCATGGAACTAACAGTCATTCCTTCAGTAATTTTCGACGTAGAATCCATTTCCGCTGTCAGATTTTCGAAAAAATGAATTTTGCATAATTTGTTTAAACAATAACTGTTTAAACAAATTGCAAAATTCGGAATATTCTTGCATAATTAGGGCTAATGTCCCCTTTTACATCGGTTCCGAAGTGCTCGGGCTCATGGGTTGGCCATGGGCATTAATGAGTTAATGACCAATCATATTGGCCAAAAGTTACTAAAACCAATGATATGGGCCAAAGGTTTCTAGAACCAATCATATTAAAGAATCAATGAGCGCTCACTGAGCGACTTTGGCTGTGTTCAGGCAGACGCTATTGGTGCTGAAAATCTATAGTATACGTAGCACTATAGTAACGTGCACTATAAATGTTCAGCGTTAATAGCGTCCGGCATGGAGCCATTAGAAAGACGGTGATTGGCCACTGCGTTGCCGCATTGCCGCTTTGCCGCGTCCTGTGTGCCAAAGCCATATCTGTAGAGAACGCAGCCACTATTACCGCGTCGAGTCACGGAAGCATGCGATTGGCTGAAATGTACGTAACATCGAGCGGCAATTTTTTCGAAATAATCATTTTCTTTCCGATTTTGTCAACGATTGTCATCGAGTGCAGAAAATTCTGAAGGATTTATCAGGATTTGTTACAGAGGCAAAAGGTACTGTTGTGTGGGGTCCCTGCTGGGAACCACGGATTCACGGGATTTCGTCGGGTTAAGGCTTGGAAGTCAAAGATTGTCGAAGAACTCACCACTGGAAAGACTGATAATTATACTTCTTTATTGAATAATACACAGTTGTGCTCACTTAGTTACTCTAGTTATTCTTACGTTCCTTTGAACTTCTCCACTACGCGGTTTATGGTATCGCGTTACACTTCGCACTGATCAGCGCAACGGTCGGGCTCGGGTGTCAACACGACCGCGAACTCGTGTACTCGCGTACTATATGCCGGGACGACTTGACGCGACGCGTGATTTCTGCTCTTGTGACTGACTGACTTGCTCTTCTTGTCAGTCTCTTTTAGCTTCGAAATGTGGGACACGGATCGGCTCGGAGGGCTATTGCCTAATGCCAACTCAGGGGTTCCGTGTCCCCGATTCGGGTGCAAGCTAAGAATTTCGAGATTGAAGTTCTTAGCTTGCATTTTCGTAATGATTAACCTAATTCTTAGTTTCTCAATCTTTGAATTAGGTTTCGCTCTTTTTTACGTAAGTCGTCGCGGTTTCGCCATGCGTCGTCGGCGCGTTCGCTGTTGCCGCGCGTGTTTCGCTGTATCGGCACTTCGTTGAAGTAGATCGCAGTCGTTATGCGATCTACTTTCTTGAATTTCATATGATTAATATAATAAGTTAATAATAATTGGTTATAGACGTTGGGGCTATAACAGTACGAATATGCAGACTATTATGCAAGATATGGTAAAACTGCAGAAAAGGGGAGCAGCTTCCGATGACTTTGAGCTTGGCATATATTGTCAAGATCGTGGCCCCGAGTAAGGTTCCGAAGGTTTTATCCGGCGGACATTGTTTGCAAAAAAGTTATGAACAAAAAAAGTTTTACAAATTATCCCTCATTTTTCGACACTATGTACATTGAAAGAGTAAATATGTTGTTTCTATGATAGAGCATTACATACTTACGTATCACCTTGACATATTATATTAATATACATCTTTGTTTTATAGAATTAGATGAAGCTAAAGTAGGAAATATAATACCGGACGCCTGATTAGAGGACAATGGGTTTTCGGTGGAATTGAACGCAATTCCAACAAATGTTTTATTGTACTAGTGCTAAATCATAGTACTGAAACTTTTTCGCCAATTATTAGAAAATTTGTCGCACCTGGTAGTATTATTTATACAGATAAATGGCGTGCCTACGATGTTTTGAGTGATGAAAACTATAGACATTTTTCTGTGAATCATTCGAGAAACTTTGTAGATTCACAAACTGACGTTCATACTCAAAATATCGAAAGATTATGGAGAGAAATGCGATCGAATATTCCACGATATGGTACGCGAGATTACCATTATATACATTACCTTTCCGAATTTTTATTTAAAAAATTATACAATTACAATGAATGGATAGATGCTTTCTTTAAAATTATGAGTATTATGTATCTATTAAATAGTTTGTTTATGAAACTTTCTTTGTTCATAACTTTTTTGCGAACAATGACCGCCGGATAAAACCTTCGGAATCTTACTCGGGGCCACGACCTTGACAATATATGTCAAGCTCAAGGTCATCGGAAGCTGCTCCCCTTTTCTGCAGTTTTACCCAAGATATATATTGTAATAAGATTTTTTATTCGTTTAACAAAACGTTACATTTCATGGAAAAATATACATATATTGTGCATGTAGCAACGGAAATAAATTTATGTCTGACATTAGAGATAATTTATAGAATTTCTGAAGAATTTTAAGAAAATTGCGTAAAACAGTCATTCACTAATGTTCCTAATGTTACTAATATTATAATACGACAATATGACGAATGACAAATTCTTTACATGCATAATGTAGTACATTTACAGCCACTCTTGATAATATTAAGAATAATATAAATGTTGAAAATAATAAAATCTTTCCGTTAATGCATCTTCATTCTGTATTTTCTCAGTTGTGAGCTATTTATTCGATTGCAAGTGACTTTATGGATTGCATTATAGAATAGAAAGATCTAGATCTAGAATAGAAAGACCACGAAATATAGATAGAAGGTAAATGAAAGACGATTATCAACGTAAGTATAATATGAAACCATTTATTTTGAAACGTTCCATTTTGCGAAAATGTTTGCATGTATTATGCAGAAAGCAACGAAAGAATATTATATCCGAAATTAAAAATAATTTACAATCTAAAAAATTTTTAGAAAATTGTGTACAACAGCCACTTAATAAAGTTCCTAATGTTTTTAATGTTACTACATTTAATACTAATATTCAATGCATGCCAAGCTCTTCACGTACAAAATGTAATTCGTTTACAATCAATCTTGATAATAATAATGAGAATAATACGCTTGAAGCTATAAATGTTGAAGATAATACGTTTCTTCTCGATAATAATATCTCTGATGATGATTCATCTTCTTTCAATCTTTCCTCAGTTGAGCAATCATTTCAGAACAGATTGGCATCTTGTTTTATAAAAAATAATTTTAATCACGTGCAAGCTAATAATATTCTATCTCTTCTGCGAACACATTCTTGTTTTCCAACTTTAACTTACCAAAAGATGTAAGAACGCTTTTATATACTCCGCGAAGTAAAGTTGTTGTGTCCAAAATAGAACCAGGCGAATACATTCATTTTGATGTGGAAACAAGTATTTTTCGTATACTTTCTCATTTTCCAATTGAATTACTTCCCAATGAGTTAGAAATAGATTTTAATACTGATGGTTGTTACCTAGACAGATCAGGAAACATTCATATTTGGCCAATTCAATGTAGGCTCCTAAATATCAGGCATACGAGATCAATAGTAGTAGGAATATACAGGGGTCCTACAAAACCGAATGATCCAAATTTATTTTATAAATTTATTTTTTGAACAATTTGTCACAGATATAAGAAGAATATTGTCAAAGGGAGGTGTATCTTATCATGGTAGTATATTACCAATGTTTAAAATGTTTTATAGCTGATGCACCAGCTCGTGCTTTTATTCTTAATCATCGAAGCCATACATCCAATCGACCATGTTCCAAATGTAAAATTTCTGGTACACGATGTGAAGGTCGTTATACTTTTCGTCCATTCTCTTCGTAGGATGAAGAATATATCACAGTTTTAGATGAGGATCATCATAAAGATGGTAAAAGTCCATTATCGATGTTACCAATAGAAATGGTTTCACAGATTCCGTTTGAATATATGCATCTCGTATGTCTGGGCGTTATGAAAAAGTTGTTATCTGCATGGGTATATGTAAAATATTCAAGATTTTCAAAATTGCAAGAGCTATTACTGCTATAGGTACACGATTGGAGATACTTGCAGCTTATTGTCCATCCGATTTTGCAAAACGTCCTAAATCACTCAATGCATGTGCAAAATATAAAGCGACAAAATTTCGTCAATTTCTTTTATATACAGGTCCTGTCGTAACGTACGGTATTCTAAAAGATATTCAGGAAGTGTATACACACTTTTTACTTTTACATGTAGCAATAAGAATTTTAATCTCTGCTTCACCATCTGAAGCGTATTTGAATTTTGCAGACTATGCATTGCAAAAATTTGTTATTAGATCTGAACATCTTTATGGTCCAATATTTACTTCTTATAATATATAGTCTTACTCACCTTACTAATGATGTCCGACGATTGGGTCCTTTGAATTCATTTTCCGCTTTTCCATATGAAAATAATATGTTTAGAAAGTTTTGTAGAAAACCTGGTCTTCCTCTCCAACAGATTTCAAATAGAATAGCTGAAATGGAAGCACATGAAATAATTGATTATTGCAATACTGATCTTAATATTAATGTGTTTATGAAACATCATGCTGGTCCTGTACAATTTTGTTTGTAATTCTCAGTATCGAAAAATTATTTTTAATGGAATCTTGCTCACTTTAGATAAACGTGATAATTGTTGCATTTTATATAATGGATCCATTGTTATTAATATTTTGATGATCGACGGTTCATATTACCTAGTAGTAAAAAAATTTTTACAGATAAATGACTTTTATAATATTGCTATTTATTATGTAAAGTTTGTAAATTAGTATTATTATAAGAAAATGAGGAATTTTCTTGTAAAATTCCTCTTAACTCCCTGAGATCTGCATCCAGCGATGTAATATTCCTTTGTTCTCCTTCAGCATTAAACACTTTTAAATATTCTCAGTTAAGTTCCGATGTTTTTGTTGTTCATAATAAATGAAATACGTGTAAAGTGTTATAGGATGCCTTTCTATAATTATATATCTATGGATGAGAGTAGTAGTGATGACGAAAATTATTCAGAAACTACTCAATATGTAATAACTCATATTATACATAGTGATAAAATTTAAAATTTATATTCCTTTATTAAATATTATTATTAACCATAAATAAGAACAAAATTTTGTGTGTGCATTGTTTTTATATGTCGTTTGTTTTAAGTGATATTTAATTCGATAGTTTTTTTTCTTTTTTATTATTAAATAATTTTGATATGTACAATTACTTAATTTTTTTTATTGTAATATTTATAACAAAAAACTTGACTATTTTTATGTTTTATATAAAAATACTCTTCTTTCTTCTATAACAGTTTGTTAAGATTTATTCGATATAAATATAAAAATTATCTATATTTTTTAAAATAAAGTAATACAATTTTTCTGTATATTGTTTCACACATTAAAAAATATTAAGCTGGAAATTAATTTACATTTTATTCTGATATACTATATATGATACAAAGATGTCTACGCCCAAAAAAAAACGTCCAAAGAGACCTCGTAAAACCATCAAGATATCAGACTTCGTCCGATGAAGCTCCATCTAAGAAAATAGCGAATAACGAAGGAGAGCAAAGGAATATTACCGCATCGCTGGATGCAGATCTCAGGGAATTAAGAGGAATTTTACGAGAAAATTCCTCATTTTCTTATAATAATAATAATACTAATTTACAAACTTTACTATTAGAAAAGCAACAAGACTTTGTACAGCGCGCCAACTTCTTAGTTTTCAAATCGCAGTTTGAGTATGCAGCAAAGGCTGTTAGATGGCATTCTTAGTAGCCGCGGAATTACAATGTTTCTCCCAACAGCGAATCGGGAACCTTTTTCTTACGCGAGCGGATGCGTGTTGCGCGGTGAAGCGAACGTTCTGAGGTCCTTTGTTCAAAGGGCATTCTTTGTCTGACAGTGCGGGTTGACGGACGCGTAAAAGTTCAGTATGATTCTGACGTAAGAAAATAAAATTGTGGTATTTTGAGGGATACAGCATTTCAACTTGCTGGTCAGTCTACTAAAGTGTACCAAAGACTACTAAAGCTATGCTCGTCAAGATATATCTGTCACTTACAATTGGGACACGACGAGTTGTCGAGCAATGAATGCCAAGTGGAAGTACGCAATTATTCGACATACTGCGTATTAAGATAAGTCATATTGCTTATGATTCTGAGAGCGCTAATTACTTTCATATTGTTTACAATTCTAATAGCGCTGATTATTTACATATTGCGTTCAAGTCTGATTAGTGTCATATTGCTTACGATTCAAATTACTTTCGTATTGCGTATAATTCTGACCGCGCTCAGTGCGCTTCATGCGGCTTACAATCCTTACAGCGCTTAGAGCGCTTCATATAGCTCATACTGCTTACAGCGCTTAGAGCGCTTCATATGGCTCATACTGCTTACAGCGCTTAGAACGCTTCATATGGCTCATACTGCTTACAGCGCTTAGAGAGCTTCATATGGCTCATACTGCTTACAGCGCTTAGAGCGCTTCATATGACTCATACTGCTTACAGCGCTTAGAGAGCTTCATATGACTCATACTGCTTACAGCGCTTAGAGCGCTTCATATGGCTCATATTGCTTACATCGCTTAGAGCGCTTCATATAGCTCATACTGCTTACA
Source organism: Cephalotes varians (assembly GCA_037157785.1). NCBI lineage: Eukaryota > Metazoa > Arthropoda > Insecta > Hymenoptera > Formicidae > Cephalotes > Cephalotes varians. Next base: position 12,897 of record JANQDE010000146.1, read on the forward strand.
GCGCTTAGAACGCTTCATATGGCTTACATTTCTGATTATTCGTAATCCAGTTACTCATAACTTGTGATGGTGAGTTTGCAAGTTGCATCACCTATTGCTTTTGATTGCAAAGTCCAAAGTGCTTTATCTATAATTTGAGCGATCTTGAATTTATTTAACTGCGTTACTTAGAACTCTAATTTGATTGAGAGATTATTACCTTTATAGTTGATATACGTTTATCTTGCGTTATTTTATTTGACTGAAAGTATAAAATGGATTTGGTTTTTTTTTTTGTTTCAATTGCATCAACATTAATGAGTTATTCAGTACATCCATAAATATATCGTTTTTTTTTTCTTATGTCTTTTTTTCTATTTGGTTACATTTTGAAAGCATTTTTTTGTATTATTCACTTGTTATACGAACTACACGGTTGGATGTCACGTTACATTCATTCATTCTTGGAATAATAACCCAACACCATTTCTTGTTTGATACTACCAAATAAGCATTGTATTTATCGTGTTTTAATTTAGTCATAAGTTTTTACTTTCTTAAGTATATTATTAATATATGATTCGTTTATATAACCAATAGATTAATGCTGCGCTTTTTCGATCGATTATCGAAACTATTTTATATTTTATTATTCGTTATTATACATAATTTTGTGTTTAATTTGCAATCCGTTTACTCTTGTCAACTCCTTAATCCTCTATTAACCAAACAACGGAACATTCGCTCACATGCAAGATTCATTATTTTATTCAATAAATCAAAAGGCGGTTGGTCGTATCCATTATTGAGAAAGAAAGAAGACAGCTTTTCAAACATTTACATAATACTCATACTCATATAGATAAAGCACAAGCGCAAACATCCACTCATAATCAGACACAATATCAAACAGAACAAATACCGAATCCACATCCATCTGTATTTACTAATATAGAACCACATAATACATATTCTATTATTCCTCACACAACACATACCTGTCACAGCATGTAGCTCTACATTTACGTCAAATGATACTTTTTTAAATAATACATACAATAAGTTTCAGGTTTCTTGTTCATACAGAGACGAACGTTACACGGAAGAATCAAGAACACAAACAGAAAACGTAACGGAGTATCGGTAAATATATATAATAATTACATTTATAATAAAAATAATTACAGCTATCAATATAAATTATAATTAAATAGATATTATTTTTGCTTATTTTCGAGAATATATATGTTTGTTATTTGTTAAAATAATAATATATATGCATACACATGCGCAAATATTAATTTTATAGCAAAATCCAAGATCGGTTGGATCATGTAGAAACAGAATTAAAGTAAGTAACACACACGCACATGCACACGCACACGCACACGCACACGCACACGCACACACACACGCACACGCACACGCACACAATATTATAATATAATAGTTATTAATATATATATATGACTATAAACTTATATTTTGTTTGCAGAAAATTAAACAATACTGTAGAGCGCATTTTAAAATGTGTACAAACGAAACAAGACTGACGACATGCGTTACAAAAGCCAAAATGTTTACCGCTTTCAACAGAATATGCAAATGTTTGAAATGATCGATGAAGATACATATGAAGAAGTTGCAAGTTAATAAAAAAAAACAGTTAACTGTCAGTTTACAATAATTAGCACTTAAAAAATGCTATTACTATGGTAGAAATATATATTGACCAATACCTGCATTCTGTTTTTTTTTAATTATCTAAAAAATTAATTAAAATTAATTAAAAATTAATAAAAATATTTTTGTATAGAATTAATAAAATATTTACAAGCGTTTTTCGAAATAATTTTTCTTATTTCCAATGCATATTTGATTCAATGTTTCACTAATTTATTTATGTCCTTAGAAAAATAAAGTTTTCGAATAAGTAACTTTTTAGTAACATTAAAAAATAATGTATTTGGAATTCTATATCAAAATAGAATGCAGATAATCATTGCACTTATTCTCACATATAAATTTGCAATGATTTAGACATAGGTGGATTATCTTCGATACGTGGGAAGATTTTCTGTAAAGGAAGCAGTTAATCTATCTTTTGAGGAAGTTATAAATGATTCCCTAATGACGGCATATACCTGGTTTGGACGTGAACAAGGTCCCCAGCCTCTCTATAAAACGCGTATAATAATTTACGGTATGATTTTGTGACCGTATTATTTCTAAATGTATATTTCCAAGTATATTTATTATTTTAAATAATATACAATTTTTTACTGTAGTAAACGTTATATATTCTGTAAAAATAAAAATTAAAACGTAATAAATAAAACGTAAGAAAAGAAAAGAAGCGTGAACGAAGTTTTTAAAAAGCATAAATTGGAATATTGAAGTGTAAAAGAAATGTGTATCTCTAAAATATTTACATGTTTTTTTCACGTTTCAATGTTCTAATGTACGTTATAAAAAAGTTTTGTTTACGCTGTTCTTTCTCTTTATTCTACAATTACGCTTTGAATTACGCTTTACTTTTACACATATAAAATATTTTCGCTCAGAATTAAAAAAAAATATATATATATATATATGTGTGTGATATTAAGTGCTAGTTATTTTGTGTGGATTCAAGTAAAGTCCCTAGAGCGAGCGCGTGTCTTCTCCGTATGCGCTTATCTTTTATTATTGTTGTTCCGTTACTTTTAAGAATTTATATACTTGAGACGGCATAGCTTATTTTTMYATATATTCAWTTAAAATAAATAGATTATTAGTACTGCATCTCGCCCTTCTTTATTCAAAGACATCACATTTTTGGCGACGAGGATTTTGGGCAAATCGCGTGTAGTGACGATATCATAGAAGAAAAGGAATAACAATTAGGTTAAAGATGCCGGATTCGGACGATGAAAGAGACAAGCAATTGCATAAAGCACAGCAGCAATGGATGGAACAGCAACAGTTTTTAAACCATAGACGCAGAGAGCAAGAACAATTAAAAACTAAATTATATCAAGAGCAGGCGCAATTAACTGAGTGGCAGAAACAGTTGCAGCAACAACGAGCATCAGTTCAACAGCAATTACAACCAGATCAGTTAGTGTTGTCAAAGGAGCCAGCCCAAGTTCCATCAAACATTAGTTTCGTTTCTACGATCGATGCATTAGCAGAATTTCGAATTGGTGATGATTGGAATTTGTATCAGGAACGTCTTGGTCAATATTTTGTGGYAAATCAAGTATCGAAAGAACGAAAAGTAGCAGTATTAATTACCTTAGTAGGGCAAGAGGCTTATAAAATATTAAAAGACCTTTGTGACCCTACATTGCCAGAAAATAAATCTTAYRAAGAKTTGTGCRAGATTTTAAAGAAGCAATTTGCGCCTCGAGTATCAGTTTTTAAAGAGAGAATTGAATTTTACGAATTAAAGCAGACAGAGAAAGAGTCGGTAAATGAATGGTTTGCTCGAATTAAAAGCAAAGCTAGCAACTGTAAATTTGGTGGACAATTAGATGAATACATCAAAGAYAAATTGGTAACCGGATTAAGGAAAGGCCTCATTTTGGAGAGAGTATGCGAAGAAGAACACACGGCATCGCTTCAGACTATTTTAGAAGTAGCAAGAAAGAAGGAGGCAGCAGTGGCATCGTCGTTCAAGGGCAACGCGGTGGATGTGCAAAATCTGGAAAAACAAAGATAATTCAGCATAAGGCAATCCAGGAGAAGAAGAAGGAATTATAAATCGGGCAAGCGCCAAGAGTCTCAAGAAGAATTGAAATGTGTGCAYTGTGGTGGCACGAAACACATTTTTGCGAAGTGCAAATTTAGAACGTACAAATGTAAAATCTGTAGCAAGGAAGGTCATTTGGCCAAAGTTTGTAAATTTAATAAGAACACGGTGTCTAACACAAATTATTTAGATTCAAAGTCAAAAGATAAAGATTGGCAAATGATCGACATGTATAATTTAAATAATACAGTAACTAGTGAAGAGCCTTTAATGATTAAAGTTAAAATTGAAGGGCAAGCTATAGATATGGAATTAGATACAGGTGCGGGTAAATCAATAATACCAGAAAAGATTTTTAAAGAGAAATTTAGTCAATGTAAATTAGAAAGTACAAAAATTAGATTAAGAATGTATAATGGAAATATAGTAATTCCGGAAGGACAAATTTCGGTTAAAATTAAGTATGGAGAAACGGTCGTTAAAACTCAATTAAAAGTTGTTAAGAAAGGAAATAGAGTATTAATGGGTAGAGATTTAATGAAATTACTAAAAATAGAGATTAAGGCATTACACTATATGGAGGAAAATAGTAATTTAGAAGCCTTATTGCAAGAGTATAAAGAATTATTTAATAACGAGTTGGGTAAGTATAAGAATGAAAAGATTAATTTAAAGCTAGCTAAAGAGGCTAATCCAATTTTCGTCAAGCCAAGACCGATACCATTAGCGTTCAAAGAAAAGGTTAGTAAACAATTAGAAGAATTAGAAAAGAAAGGAGTAATTGAGCTAACAGACACGTCAGTCTGGGGTACGCCTTTAGTACCAATTATTAAAAAAGATAGTGGTTTACGCATTTGTGCCGATTATAAAATTACGATCAATAAGTACTTGGAAGATGTTAAACATCCTTTACCAAGAATAGACGAATTATTTGCTGCGTTAAGCGGTGGAGAGACATTTACYAAATTAGATCTAACAGCGGCATATAATCAATTAGAAGTCACTGAGGAAACAAGTAAATTGTTAGCTTGGAGTACACATAAAGGTATATATTTGTTAAAAAGATTATCTTTTGGAACTAAATCGGTTTGTGCAATTTTTCAAAGAACGATGGAGAAARTTTTGCAAGGTATTAAAAATGTAATTAATTTTATTGACGATATTGTCATTACGGGTGCAAATAAGRAAGAGCATCTAAAGAATTTAAAAGAAGTGTTCGAACGTTTGTCACAGGCGGGATTTAAAGTAAATATAAAGAAGTCAGTATTTTTTCAGCCTGAAATTAGGTATCTGGGGCATATTATTAATAAAGAAGGTCTGCATAAGGATCCAGAAAAAGTTGACGCAATGTTACAAGCACCTAAACCAAAGAATGCGTCGGAAGTAAAAGCCTTTATTGGTATAGTAAATTATTACGGTAAATTTGTGCCAAATATAACACAAATATTGTCACCTTTATATGAACTCCAGCGTAGTAAAATATTTAAATGGACGCAACTATGCGAAGAAGCGTTTAAAAAGATTAAAAGCGAGTTAGCGTCAGAAAGAAATTTAGTTCATTTTAATAAAGATTGGAAATTAAAATTAGTCTGTGATGCATCTAAGGTGGGCATCGGAGCTGTTTTATTACATGTATTACCAAATGGTACTGAGAAGCCTATTTCTTTTGCGTCTAGAGTTCTCCATGAAGCAGAAAAAAATTATTCAGTAATACACAAAGAAGCATTAGCTATTTATTGGGCTGTATGCAAATTTTATCAATACTTAATGGGTAATGAATTTATTCTATGTTCGGATCATAAACCGTTAAAAGCTTTATTTGGCGAGCATAAAGGCATTCCGCAATTGACAGCAGGTAGGCTGCAAAGATGGGCTTTATTTCTATCGGGATTTCAATATAAATTCGAGCATATTAAAGGTACCAAAAA
>JANQDE010000146.1:26132-38276 GCA_037157785.1 Cephalotes varians
TAAATAGAGGACTTTTTTCTATGAAATTTTTGTATAAACCATTTTTTAATATCTCTAATCATTTTCGAGATAAATTGAGAAAAGTGAAAAGCCGCTCTACATATGAGGGGTGATTTCATCCCTTAAAAYCGTTTTTTAGCAGCAAYGRAAAATGTCAATATTCATCTATTGACCTCCCTTACATGTGTGCAAAGTTTCATCAAAATCAGAATTTTCGGGTTCGCGAGGTTTCCTTGTCAGTTACAGAGGCTGTAATTGAGAAATTGCGTGGTGAACCTCTAATCTCATATGAGGATGGGGGACGTATGGAAAAGCTACGCGAAGATGATTGCAAGTTCGTGGGTTCCACTTGTGGCGTGCTATCCCTACGTCCCACAAAAAAAAAAAATACATTGACAAATCAAGTAGAATTGTGCTATATGTAAATGCTATTTGTGATGTAACATGTATGACGATGGAAAAGTTACGTATAAAAGAAATTTTTTTTCTAACAAAACGAAATGTTTTATACCTTACTTTTTCAGTTACAGAAGCTGTATTTATATTCTGAATATTTTATGGTCTTGCACATATAATTTCGTAAATCATGATCAAGAAAAATGAAAAATTTATCCAGAATTATATCTGGATATTGCCACAATTGGAAAGAGCATGTGGTACAGGATAGGACAGATAATCGCTGGAAGTTAACGCAGTGCTATCTGAAAGATAGAAAAAAATGGTGAGTTACATTTAAAAGAGAATTTTTGATGTTATATAATTTATAATAACGTATCCAGATATATTTAATTTCCTTTCGTTTCTTGCTTACAGATATTGCAACTGGATATAAAGCAGCATATCTTGAAGAGCAACACAAGACGCATCCACATGTTATGGGAGATAAAAAGTAACACTTCTCAGTTCTTAGGCTTACTTAGATGTCTTTTTCTTCTTTTTTTAATTGGCTATAATTTAGCAAAAGATCGACACAGGCTAGATCATCCCAACGTATTTGCACAGATGCGTGTGAATAGCAAATATATCAATGGTCACGTTCAGCAGACTCAACTGTTGCGGAGCGGATCTGTGAGCGCTCACTGCTATTGGATGATCTAGAAGAATACACCAATAGCAACGAGCGCTCACGGATCCGCTCCGCAACAGTTGAATCTGCTGAACGCGACCAATTACATCGACATATAGAATGGACTGCTGATGGCAGTAGTGGGAATAGAAACCCGCATGTGAGCTCCTTTCACCATCTTTGATTAATTTAATCGGCTTTTATTCCATTGGAATTGACCATTAAATCGACAAATGCGATTGATCAATTCTAATGGAATAATCGGCCGATTAAGTTAATCGAAGATGATGAAAGAAACTCTGTATTTAAAACAGTCTTAAATATAAAGCTGTTTTACAATAAATTGTCATTCTCGGATGTCGAAACGCAGCCGATGACCAATGAGGAAATGTATCTTTTGAAAATGAATTCTCTAAATTGGACCATTGATTGTGTTTCGATATCCAACAGTGGCATACAACGTATTGTAGAACGAGCATAAAAATCGAACTATGAATACCGATCATAGTCTGGACTTTATGTATAGTATGTTATACTATTATGCTGGCTATATTAGATTCATAATTGATCATTGATATATAGAATGGACTGCTGATGGCAATGATAGGGATAGAGATACGCATGGAGTGAGAGGCAGATAATAGTATGAACGTTCCTTCTCTGTTTACTAAAGCCTGATTGATTATTGTTGCTCTGCAGGGCAACAGACTATGGTCGGTATTCATAGTTCGATTTTTATGCTTGTTCTACAATACGTTGTATGCCACTGTTGGATATCGGAACACAATCAATGGTCCAATTTAGAGAATTCATTTTCAAAAGATACATTTTCTCATTGGTCATCGGCTGCGTTCCGACATCCGAGAATGACAATTTATTGTAAAACAGCTTTATATTTAAGACTGTTTTAAATACAGAGTTCCTTTCATCATCTTCGATTAACTTAATCGGCCGATTATTCCATTAGAATTGATCAATCGCATTTGTCGATTTAATGGTCAATTCCAATGGAATAAAAGCCGATTAAATTAATCAAAGATGGTGAAAGGAGCTCATAGTCTTAAGATGTCTTAAATTTAAATCACAGATCCATATTCGTGTTTCAAAACACATTAAACGGCCTTAAGAACGGGCTATGAATATTGAGAATCAGATGAATTAGGACCCATCTAAACAAATTTGCATAATTATATGCCTAATTGTAATTATCCTAAAAAAAATTATCCAATCACATCTTAAATGCCTAAAAAAAATTATCCAATCATATCTTACACACATTCTTACAATACAAATTTTCTTTATGTATAGTATGATTATGCAGCTATGCAAGTTTGTTCGATAGATCTTTAAAATTATAAATTGCGCATGAAAGGACATAATTGCATAGGTATAGAAATATTTAAAAAATTGATCAATTACAGTCAACTATTCTTCTTACATTCGACTGTGATTAATCAATTTCTTATTCTTACAACCTCATCCACTGCTATTGCTTCATGTATAAAAAATATTAAGCAGTACAATGCGGAAATCTGCAATATTTTATAAGACATATTTATATAATTATAATATTTATTAAATGCGTATACAGAAATATATAAATAGTAATATAAATTAATTAAATGTAATAAAGTTGAAGTTTGAAAAATGTATATGTTTATTTTTCTATGAAACATTTGTCATTTTCTAATGAATATTTGCTGCATTTGTACGATTACATATGACGAAAGATTCTTTTTTATTTCTGCCGCAATTTTACCGTCACGATGTGACAACACGCTATGTTCGATTTTTGATGCGTTTTTGCCTACAACAGCTGATAAAGTAGATCGTGCTGTATATCTGCCGCGATTTTGCTGTCATGTCGTGACGGCACACTGTGCTCGATTTTTGCTGCGTTTTTGCTGCCAGTATTTGATATGGCAGACTTTGCACGATATTTGTTACATATTTGCTGCCACAATGAGATAGCATATAATGCTCGATTTTTGTCGCATTTTTATCGCCATTTTATGTTGGCAATCTATGCCGCAAAAAACTAAGCTTAATGAGGAAACAGCAGCTTGGAATCTGCTGCGAAGTCATGATCAAATCTGCCGGCATATTGCTGGCGTACTGCTAGCATTTTGCTATCTGGGTAGTTGCACTTACAAATTACATTAATACATTAATTAAATAAATGAATGTATTGAATACAAATGAATGAATATATTGATTAATATATTCATTCATTTTGTTATTGAAATAAATGCGTTTTTTAAGCAAAAAGAACGATGGAAATTTTTCGAATCTTCTAATACATAAATATGCAATGAAAACTGGAGAATTAGATCTATGAATTTTAAAAAATGGGAGAATTGAATTTAAAAAATTCAAGGTCACTTTGTCCCTGATCTTGGCGACGTTACCTAAGATTAAACAGATAAGATCCGTAAATAGATCTTTTTAAATATGAAATACTTTTCCGTAAAACTTATAAGTAACACTACCCAAGTGTCACTCACCGAATCAAATGAAACTTTGCATATAGGTAGAACATTGAAAAATATTAGACACGTATTTTTTTATACCTGCCCAAACTCATTTTTAAAGGTAAAAACCCCTTGACTGTGTAATATAGGAGTGGCAAACAAGTAACGGAGCGACGAAATATTTCCTCAAATATGATCTTTTTATAAATGTTAAGGTCATACCTGAAGTAACTTTCAACGAGGAATCTAATGGTAACCTTGAATTTGACCTTGACAATGACCTTCAAGGTTATTTGAAAGTCAACTTAATTTTTTGAGGGGAAATCCTCTTTTTTCACTCTGGAAATTGAAAGAGTCAAATATTTTTGAATTCGATTATGAACTTAGGTCATAAATCAGACATAAATTTAAAGATTATAGTAAGATTACTTAAATCTAATCCAGATATGAGTACTTTCAAAAACAAAAGCTGTTATGAAAATTTTTTATCTTCAAAAGTTATTTATTTTATGAGACGCACTAGATAGTGACCTAAATCTTGATCTTTACCGTGATCTTTATGGATACTTGATGTTATTTCGGTAAAAAATAGATTTACTTTCAGCGTTACCCAGGAACAACGACGTGGACGTAGTAAATTCTGTTCCCTTTGGGGTGCTAGATTAGCGTGAGTCCCCTTGCCTCTCACGTTTCGGGGTGCCTGATTAGCGTGAGTCCCCTTGCCTCTCACGTTTCGGGGTGCTAGATTAGCGTGAGTCCCCTTGCCTCTCACGTCTCCTAATACTCAATTAAGCAGTCACTTAATGTTTATTGAACATGTTTTTTACAGTAGTGTAAGGAGGAGGATTCTCATCAGTGATTGAAAAAAAATGTTGCATACATAGAGAAATAATGTACCAGGCGCATTTTATTACTGCAATGGCATTACATATTTTACTGTGATCATCAACATTGTTAAAACAGTACTCAACTGGAGTTGGAACTTTTTCTAGTTTTTCTGTAATGTAACCACTTTTCCACCATGCATACTTAAACATATTTACGAATCGCGGTGATGAAAATTGGTTGTGGATTGAGTTTTTAGAATATTGTTTCTTAAATATAAGTTAATATCGTAATTATGCAAAATAACCAGATCTGAAAAATGTCTTAAAAAGTTTTTCCACGGTAAATATACATCTAGTGGCTGGGAGAATCCAGTAGCTCCAGCAGGTATAGTAAATACTTTAACTTTTTTACTCCCTTTGTTGGTATTAGTAAAAATTTTTTCTTTCTGCCCGGTCCAAGAATCCAGGCACAACGTACTTTCATTTTCTGCAGTAAGTAAAAAGATTTCTTCGAACCATTTTACAATTAGTTTGGATGTTGATTTGCCAGAATTGGAAGCAAAAGCAACAATATTTTCATCTTTATACATTGTTTTCTCTACAATCGGCCCAAACTGGCCATTAGTTTCTTGCAAAATTATCAGTAAAGGCGATTTTAGAACACCATCTACAGATATAGTAGATTGTATAGCTATGAGTCAAAGAATTCAGAGATTGAGTAAGACATTCAATTTTTGAAGTATCTACAATAGCGAGTGTACGACCAGCATGAGATTCAAGATTGAATCCAGATTGATCAGAATTATAAATATTACTTGGTCCTATTCGAGAAATTTATATAAATAATAGCTTGACTTGCTCAACAAATTTGGATGTCTCTTGTAATAATTCTGCTTTACTAGATATTTGCACTTGTGTAATAAATTTATTTATATATTTATATATTTATATTTTTTATATTTTTATTTATTTATTTATATATTTATATTTTTCTCGAAACTATACCATTCTTCTTTTTAAAATTATGAATCCATTTGGGAGAACCAGTAAATAATTTTGTGGACAATTTTACTTCCTCTCCAGCTTTCAATGCCCATTTTTTTAAATGTATATCGTGAATAGGTAAACATTGATCTGTTGCTCTCTCTGAAATTGTTCGAAAACGTAAGTGAATATATACTCTAACTTTTCCTTTCTTACATAATAATTAGCTACTTCCCACCTGTACAACTGTTTCAAATCTTTTACTTTTCTGTACTTATGCTGGACTGTGGATAAACTTCTCCGTAAAGTTTTCGATGAACGCCAGAAATCAACGGCATTTTTTTGTACTCAATGTCCATATTATCGTTGACTTCAGTACCTTCGTCAAATGACTCATTAAATTCGTCATTTACTTCGTCATCTTCTACTGGTTCAGCCTTATCGGCGATTACACTATTATCATGGAAACATAAAGTATCATAGGTCTCTGAATACATCGTCATTAATAGTGTCTTTAATTATATCAATTAAATATAATGCTAAAGATGTTTCTGAATCATTGATATTAGAATTTATGTCATACATTGTATGATCAAAGGCAAAGTTTAATAGTTTTAAAATATTTTTCGGATTTATAATTATTGTAAAGTTGTATATTAGCAGACAAAATAGAATACTGTCCAAATTTATCAAAAACAAATTGAAACAAAATAAACTTACATTGTCTATATAATAGATAAATGTAAAAAAATAATTGTAAATGATTTATGAAAGAAATACATGAACTTATCATAAAAAAGATGAAGAATATAAAATCCATAAAACATAGATTAACATGGTTTTCAGATGCCATAGAATGTTACGAAAGAAACTTTTCGAATAACCTGAAACAAGTTATTATTTTAAATACTAAATATAATTTTTGGTTATATAATAAATGGTTATTCGACATAATTTCGATATTAATTTTCATTTAAGAAACAGCATTCTAAAAACTCAATCACTGATCCACAACCAATTTTCATCATCGCGATTTGTAAATATGTTTAAGTATGCAGTGGAAAAGTGTCTGCGTTACAGAAAAACCAGAAAAGATTTAAATTCCAGTTGAGTACTCTTTTAACTATGTTGACGATCTTTTTTTTTTATCACTGACGAGAATCTTTCACTATTGTAAAAAATCATCCAAAGAAGATTAAATGACCATTCAATCATTAATTTATTACTAGGAGTCATGGGATGCAAGGGAACTCACGCTAATCAAGCATCCCAAAAAGAACAGAATTTACTACGTTCACGTCAATTTCCGAAGTCAAGAAAGAGTATTTCCATTAAAAAAATTAAGTTGACCTTCAATTAACCTTAAAGATCATTGCCAAGTTCGAATTTTTTTCACATATTTGGACGTAAAATTTTTCGCTCTTTCGATTGCTGATGTCATAAAAGAGGGTTTCCCTTCAAAAAATTAAGTTGACCTTCAAATATAACCTTGAAGGACATTGTCAAGGTCAAATTCAAAGTCACCATTAGATTTCTCGTTTAAAGTTACTTCAGGAATGACCTTAACATTTATAAAAAGATCATATTTGAGGAAATATTTCGTCGCTTACTTGTTTGCCACCCCCATATTACATTATCAAGGATAGTTTTTACCCTTAAAAATGAGTTTGGGCACGTATAAAAAAATACGTGTCTAATATTTTTCAATGTTTTACCTGTACGCAAAATTTCATTTGATTCGGTGAGTGGCACTTGGGTAATGTTACTTGTTAGAAAAAATTTAATTCACCTAACAGCGCTGTCGAAAACGCGATAATTTCGCGCTATTGAATGTAAATTGAGATCGAAATAAGATTTAACCTCAATTTTCAAATTAGTATAATAAAGTAAAAAAATAGTAAATAAATAATTAAATAATAAAATTTAATAAATTAATAAAACAAAATATTCGACCGTCCGAATCTCTTGATTGTATTATATCGTATATACAAGGTGTCCGTTAAAAAAGGTAGGAGTCATGGTTGGGAGCTGGAGGAAAACAAACAAGCCTTATACCATTTTATCAATTTCGCAATAGTTAACGAGTTATTAATTATTAAATATCGCCGTATAAGCCCGGCCTACTGGCTAATGAAAGCGCATGACGAGATGCGGTCGCTCTGCCAACGAAGTTGTTTGGCGCGCGGGGAGTTGTTTATTACAAGCGGCAATGTTTTTACACGAGCGGCGCGTAACGCTGGACCCCCGTTCTGACCTATGATAGTTTCTCGCCTTCTCTTCATCACAAAATAAAATTTCCTAATGGCACAGAAAAATGTTTTATGTATGTAGTGCCGCCGGAGCGGACATGAGGTTGGGATTGGTGGGCCGAAAAATAATTAGTCCAAAGTTGTAACCTTTTCTTTTTATTAAACAACTTAGTATTTTACACTCGCGTAACTTATTTCAAAGAACCGCATGGAACGTCAAACGGGAATCCGTGCGCGGTCCCGTCGCGCGCCTCTTTATAGTGCGTATTGGCACCTTCTTACCAGGTCGGTTTTGTCGATCAGCACCGACCTGGTCAGCAAAGTCGCAGTCGCTTCGGGAGAAGAGGTAACTGCGACCTTCGAGCGGGTGTCATCTTATCGCGGTGGCTCGTGCCGCGATAAGCAAAAATTTGATCGCGTTTCCGGGCGACTCATTCGTCATGAAAAATACTCATGACATCCTTCCCCCCTTAATRAAAGAAAACGAGGAGTCGAGTTTTCTTTTTCTATTTTTACATGTTATTTTTCCCGATATTTCTATTATAATCGTGTGCTTAACTTCTATGTGGGAGTCGGCATCGCCCGGTTATTGCGTTTCCACTTTTTGGTAACGCATATTATTAATCCTATAACTATTAAGATTATCGTTATTATGGTTATGCTCCCCATAGGATATACAAAGTATTTATTTTGAAGTATATTTTCTTCATTTTGTTCTAGTTCTTTGTTTCTAGTTATTTGATTCAAACTGTTCAACTAGTTTTATTGGATTGTCTATTACTTGTTTTAGACTGAGCCTTTTTGATGGCTTTAGATTATTTTCGTTTTTTGATTCYTTTATTAAAGAAATATTAAATGTAGGRAGGTGAGYCATAATAACTTTTGGAYGTAATTGGCTWGTYGTYTTAAGCGTTAATTCGGGTGTCGTTAGTTTACAATTTGGTTCTAACGTAATTTTACCCGTATTTTTTATTATAAATTTATTTTCTTTTTGATTTTTACAATTAATTGTTATCTCTTGTTCTCTGGGTGTAGAGTACAACTAGGAGTGTTGTTCTGACAGAGTTATCCAGAACGTGGTGTTAGTAATTATAAGTCTAATAATTATATGTCTTTTTTCGCAATTTTGAGTTTGACTCGATGTTTTTACGTATATTTGTATCTCGCACGGTGCATCTTCTTGCACGTGATATGTCGGCCAGTTATGGTCGCACGTATATCGTATAGAGTCCTGGGTGCATTCTTTTAGATCATGTTCATTTAACAAGAGATAACGACGATTTTCCTTATCTATCGCTATGAGATTATATGTAGTTTTTATTAGTGTAAATACATTCGCACTGTCACTGGCTGTACAGGCGTTATTTTAATTATGTCATACATAGGATATGCTACAATCGGAAATCTTAACATTATATATATGCTAGGATAATTGTAATGCGCGCCCGTAACAATATATTTTTGTATTATTCGCCARTTTGTTGTCTGAACTCTAAAGGGGAAATGTAATCCGCTTGTTAGTAAAGTGGTCGCTTCTTTTAGTTCAGCTATTATGGTTTCTATAGGTAATAAATGTGTTAATATAGCGCCGTTTTTCGTGTRGGTCATAAAATCTATAATGTCGTTAACGTCGTTTGTCAAGTCAGTCAGTATTGTATTTAGTATCAATAAACGTTCGTCGACATCTTCTCGACGTATTGTTTTTTCTAACTGTTCTTCCATTCTGTTCGTGACGTTTAACAGTAGGTTTTCGCTATAGACTAATGTTTTTTCTAGATTTTCTATGTGTCCTATTGTGGCGTTTAAAATTTTTATTTGATTCTGAGTAACATGTTGAGCTGCGTTYGAAAAATTCACCCGAGTGCGCCAGCACGTCATTCTATCCTTGTTTCACGTACAATGAAGGATGAAGATAGAATGACACGCTGGCGCACTCGGGTGAAGTTTCCGAACGCAGTTTTGAAGAGTTATCTGTTTGTTTTGTAATAGTTTTAGTTGTTCGTCTATCAATGTCGCGTCCTCAACATCCATGGTACCGAACAGTGTCTTACTTATGGATCCTATTACATTTATCAAGCCTCGTTAGCTTAAGTGTCTGATATAAGGTGTTTAAGCGTTCAATTAATAATTTTAGTTTCGCGATATTTTTTCCGGCTATCTGCATTACGTTTTGACAGACCGGTTGTATGTCTTCTTCGCGGGTGTTTTCACACAAGTTTTGTGTTCGTTCGTGATAATCTTCTAGTTGTAGAAATCTCGCATCTATTGCTCGAACATCTATCTCTATCACTAGTTTCCACGTCGCTTCTACCTGCTGGAGTTGACCGGTGTTTTCGAAGTATATTCCCGGTTCGTCGCGAAATGTTGTTATCATTAACGGAGTTGCTTCTTCCCGTTTCGCATCCGTCAGGTAGATGCACAGGAGAAAGTTCCTGTAAAAGATATTATATTATCACCTTATATCGTCTCACCTTTCTTTCTACCTATCTACGCAGCCTCCCGGTGCATTAGGCTGGGTGCAAATTTTTTTAGTTCGTTGCAAGGCTTCTAAGGATGCAGTGCACGGTGTGTAATACGATTTTTCGTGCGGCGAAGTACCCTGCCTGTGGGCGGGATTTGGGTTCGGCGGTGCCTCGAGAAGGGCCTCGTTCTTGGGAATCCGTCGATTCCGTAATTATGGAGTATGAGCAGCGGGGMTTATTAATTGTCACTATCTTCCGCGATGGTAGCGAGAGGGTGGTGCATTTGCTCCTCCTCGCCGGTGAAGCATTCGTAAGTGATTTTATATACAATTTTTATTTATTTTATTTTCTTATAATTCTTCTATTACTACCTATTGCTGCTTGCTATGCTTGCTTCCCTGCCTCTAATGTTCGACAAACGATTTTAATCGGTTCGCGTGTACGCATGAGGTTTTTCGCTTAATCTGAATTTTGTAATTGACGTCTGATATTTTTTCTATGACGCGGTAGGGTCCTGTGCGAGTCTAATTTTTTAGAGCGTCCACGTCGTAACGTCTCGTCTTTGTCGCCTATTTTGAAAGTTTTCGAGTTGACATCCTTGTCAGCGTACATTTTAGCTTTGATTTTGGCTTCTTTCGAGTGAGCTTTTGCTAATTGTTGTGTGGCTCTCAGTTTTTGTTTTAATTCCTCCGCGTAGTCGTCGTATGAATAAGTAGGTTTCGGTGGTAGTGACAGGGCCGTAGGTAGTGTAGCTTGGTGCCCGTAGATTAATTCAAATGGGGTGTAGGCTGTTGCCGTGTGAGACGTAGTATTATACGTGAACATTGCATACGGGATCCACTCATCCCAATCTGTTTGTTAGTCATTTATGTAATGTCGTAAATATTCAGCCAAAGTTCTGTGAGACCTCTCCAATGCTTCATTGCTTTGGGGGTGATACGTGGTTGTTTGGACTTTGGTGATTTTAAATAATTTACATATGTTTTTAAATACTTCACTCAAAAAATTGGTCCCTTGATCGGTCAGAACTGTTTCTGGAATTCCGTGTTCACAAATAATTTTTGTTACAAATTCTTTAGCTACCATTGTTGCCTCTTGATTAGTTATCGGTATGGCTTTACTAAATTTTGTAAGGTCATCCTGGAAGGTCAATAGGTACTTATTTCCAGATGTCGTRATACTAAGCGGTCCGACAATGTCTAATGCGCACTTTTCGAATGGTTTRCTCGAAGTTTCTGTTATTACTAAGGGCATTTTAATTTTCCTGCTTAGCTTGTTCTTTTGACAATATTCGCATTTCGCTATATACTCTTCTACGCTTACCAGTGGCGTCGGTATTACTACTTGCTCCTCTGTAGTATTAATCACGCTGATCGGGCACATGCCCTTCTCAGGTTTTACCAAGCAATTTCCGATGAAGACTCCCGGTATGATTTCTTCTGAGTTTATCATTCCTACACACTGCGTATTGGTGGTCGCTCGCACCACTGTTTCACTACGTGGTTTTAATACCACTGTCGTGTAAGGTAGGAGTTCAAATATCTTGTTGCCTATGCGAAGTTGCTTCTTACCGAGGTCGCATTTAGCTTTTTGTTTTTGTAGGAAATCTATTCCTAGGATCCCTTCGTATTCTATTGGGAAGTCGTCTTTTACTACGTAAAATGCATGTTTTATGGTGTGTCCGTTTACGTTAATTGTTGCATAAACCTTTCCTAGAGTGTGTATCTTATGTCCGGTTATTCCAGTGAGTGCAATTTTATTCTCGTATATTAACGCGTCGTTCTTTAATGTTTTTAGCTTCATTAGTGAAATTGTCGAGCCTGAATCGTATATTGATATGTTCTCTCTTGGCTTCACACACGGGTAATTTCACTATTAGTAGTTCTGGCTTTGCATGCGCGTATGGCTTATCGCTGATATRGGTAACTCGATACTCGACGGCCGGCCGCGRCTGTTTCTTTCTTGCGTCTTCTTCGCTATCACTGCTACCGCTCGCCGACTCGGAATCTTGTTTCTTTTGTCGTGATTTCCTTTGATCGCTTTCGCTTTCCTTACGCGTATTCTTCTTTTGCTCCGAAGGTTTTA
>JANQDE010000146.1:40184-58505 GCA_037157785.1 Cephalotes varians
TCCGATGCTCGTCGCTCCGATGCTCGTCGCTCCGATGCTCGTCGCTCCGATGCTCGTAGATTTTCAGCTTGGAGTTGGCGAGTTGCGGTAGGTCAGCGTCGTCTCGGGTTGCGCTGTTATCTGCTCTCTGGCTACTCTGGCTACACCGGGTGCTTCCTCGCTCTGGATCGGGCTTACGCTTTTTGCTCCTTTGGCTGCGATGTTGCCTCTTACTGATCCACTCCTTCTTTTTATTTTTTACAGATTACAGACAAGGCCGGCTTCTTCAGGGCCCATCCAGTCTCAATCCCACTGCTGCCACCAATTGTAGTGCCGCCGGAGCGGACACGGGGTTGGGATTGGTGGGCCGAAGAATAATTAGTCCAAAGTTGTAACCTTTTCTTTTTATTAAACAACTTAGTATTTTACATTCGCGTAACTTATTTCAAAGAACCGCACCTCACGGAACATCAAACGGGAATCCGTGCGCGGTCCCGTCGCGCGTCTCTTTATAGTGCGTATTGGCACCTTGTTACCAGATCGGTTTTGCCGATCAGCACCGACCTGGTCAGCAAAGTCGCAGTCGCTTCCGGAGAAGAGGTGACTGCGACCTTCGAGCGGGTGTCATCTTATCGCGGTGGCTCGTGCCATCGAGCGATCGCGATAAGCAAAAATTTGATCGCGTTTCCGGGCCGACTCATTCGTCATGAAAAATACTCATGACATGTATATGTATGTGTGTACATGCATACATGCATACATGTATGCACAGAAAAATATCAATTTTACTGTTTAAAAAAGCGATTACTCAATTTACTTTTTTCTTTTAATAAGTAACAGTTATGTTTAACAAAGAATTTTCTTTGAAATTTAAAAACTTTCTTTAAAAAGGACATTTTCTTGACAATAATGTTAAAATACATTCAATATTTTACTTGAAACAAATAATATTTACTTAACATTTTTCTCTGTATGTACACACACTGTGACCGCACTCACGAGTGACGGGCAACTTCGTCGCGAGCTCACGATCTCCAGAATTCCGGAAAACAATATCTTTCGCTGAATCTCTTAACAAAGCTGGGCGCCAGGCACGAGAGAGCGTGCCACTCTTGCACGAAATTTATACAGGCCACCAAATACGAAATCTGATCGGAAATCGCGAGTCACAACTGTCCCGATAGCCACGGCAACTCAGCCACGGAATTGGCAGAGGGGCGGTTCGATACGTGAATGGAAAAATCCGGGGAAGGCGAGAGAGGTCACGAATAATTAACGCAAGTAATCAAATAATAACAAGAATATATTCTGTAATTACGGTTCGTACAGGCTGGACTGATCTATGGTTATTAGGCCGGTATAACGCAGCCTTTAAGTCTTCCTTCGCGACTCGGTTTGGGCTCTAATGGGCGACCAGAATTTTACTTGAGGCGCTCTGAAGTAGTGCGGGGCGCGAGAAATATAATAGGCGCGAATCTGCGCCTCGACGGCGTTCGCCTCGTCCCGAGCACTAAAAGATTGGCAGCCTGATCGACTTTACTTGAGTGGTATTATGAGTGATTTTATAAGAACGAGCCTCTCGACAGCCTGACGCTAAGAATTCACGCGATCTTACAGAAATACGCTAGAAACACCGTACGATACAAAACGATAAATACAACGCACGAATGACTGCGCTGTGGCGACTAGACGCGGGAGAAAGAGACACGCAATAACGCAGGTCGACAGATCGACGGGGCAGCCGATTACGTTAACATCAATTCCATTATCAAATCTGATTATGCCGCCGCGTGAACCTCTCAATCTGTTGAGCGAGCGACTGGACCACGCGGGTTCGTCTCACCGAAATGGCGACCTTAGCTTTAGTCTTCTTCGTCCTCTCATACGATATCCTGATACGACGATAGCCTGGATTCTGAACTCCCTTCTGGATCGTCCTTTCGCACGCATGCACTATCTGACGGCCACAGCAACAGTGATGGTCCGTCGTCCTGCAGGAAACTCGCTCCCCGTCGCTCCCACTTACGTGCCACGAATTGTTTCTTAATTGGATGTCCTCGCTCACGCGGTCCCCAATCTTAGAGTCAATCATGCGGAACCGCGCTCGGCGGCCCGTGACGCGCGACTTAAATGGCAGATCGCTAATGCGGCAGCTTCCTCGAGTTTTCCGCAGGCCGTTTCCGACGTTCTTGAATCCGTCTCATGGCTTTCTTCCTCTGAGCGGTCTTCACTGTCGGGTCCTGCACGGAATTCGATCTCGGGTTCTCGGTCTCTCGAGGACTCGTCCTCTCGGCAGCCTCCAGGTTCAACGGCCGCTGCAAATATAGAGCGATAAATACAATTCGATTAGGCGGAGAGGGCGGAGGAGACGATACAACCTATATGCTGGAGTCATTCCGCAGGCCATCCTCGCAAGCTTCTCAATGGTCGTCCTCTTCTTTCCACTCTTTGCCTCGCTTCGGATGAGACTCGCCGCACTCGCACAGCCTTAGTCGATAACTAATATAATAATTCTTACATTGATACAAAACAAGAAAATAAGGCGCGCAAATGAGTCCACGCGACTCCCCCGCTATGCTTCTCTCCCGCAAATTGTGGGAGCACAGGATCCAGGCGTACTCGTAATAATTATTTCGAATGCCAGTGACGGCGCCTACAAGGCGTCACGTCACAACACATACAAATTACTGAAAATACTGAAAGTTACGTAAATGAATATTACTTATGTATCAAATGTTCCATAAATTCACATATCTGCAAATCTTAAGATTAATCTTCAATTAAGAATATTAAATTAAAACAAATATTTTTAATTTGCTCATTGTTAGACGTTTCTTCGATAAAATTTTATAATATTCTACGAAAGAATATAAATTCTTTTTTCGAGCACATGATAATGAGTTTTTTCGAAAATTTGTGACGAGTATATGCTGTGACGTGACGCCCTGTGGGCGACGTCACTGGTTTTTGGAATAAATAAGAGTGCGCCTGGATCTTGTGCTCCCACAATTTGCGGGAGAGAGGCATAGCGGAATCGCGTGGATTCATTTGCGCGCTTTATTTTCTTATTTTTTGTATCGATGTAATAGTCACTATTATAGCAGCTATTACTGCGTGAGTGTGGTAAGTCTCATCCGAAGCGAGGTGAAGAGTGGACAGAAGAGAACGACCATCGAGAAGCTTACAAGGACCGATGGCTGGATGGCTACTGCACACAGGTTGTATCGCCTCCTCCGCCCTCCCCGCCTAATCGAATTATATTTATCTCGCTCTAAATTTGCAGCTGCCATTGCCCAGAGGCTGCCGAAAGGACGAGTCCTCGAGAGGCCGAAAGCCCGAAACCGAATTCCGTGCAGGACAACGGAGGCCGCTCAGAGGAAGCCATGAGACGGATCCGAGAACATCGGAAAGAACGGCTTGCGGAAAATTCAAGGAAATTGCCGCATTAGCGACCTGTCATTTAAGTCGCGCGCCACGGGCCGCCGAGCGCGTTTCCGCGTGATTGGGGACGCCCTGAATTTGGGGACCGCGATGACACCCAATAAAGAGACAATTCGTGGCAAGTAAGTGGGAGCGAGCTTCCTGCAGGACGACAGTGCCATTACTGTGGCCGTGAGCGAGTGCGTGTGTGCGAATTGGAGATCGCAGGGAACGCAGGATCCAGAGGCTGCCGACGGCTGTAAGAGAGGATCGAAGGAGCTAGGGACAGAGTACTTCATTTCGGTGAGACGAACCAGCGTAATCAAGTCGCTCACTCAAAAGATTGAGAGGTTCGCGCGGCGGCGTAATTAATAAGAGATGGCATTGGTAATAGAGTGATCGGCTGCCGTCCTGTCGACCTACGTTAAGAGTTATTGCGTGTCTCTCTCTCCCGCGTATAGCCGCCACAGCACAGTCATTCGTGCGTTGTATCATACGGTGTATCATTCTTATCGTATTGTATTATTATGTATTCTGAATGTAACTTCGTGCGATTACGCGAGTTCTGTGCGTCAAACTGTCGAAAGGCTCGCTCTTGTTAATATCATTCAAGTAAAGTCACAGGCTGTTGTCATTTTAGTGCTCGGGACGGGGCGAACGCCGTCGAGGCGCAAATTCTTATCCACTGTACTTCTCGCGCCCCGCACTGCTTCAGAGCGCATCAAGTAAAATTCTGGTCGCCTGTTAAAGTCCAGATCGAGTTGCGAAGGACGACTTAAAGATTCCGTTGCACCGGCATAACGACCATAAATCAGCCAAGCCTGTATGAACCGAAGTAATCGTAGAATATATTTCTTGTTATCTAACTGTTTAATTACTTGCGTTAACCCATTAATGCCCATGGCCAACTCATGAGCCCGAGCACTTCGGAACCGATGTAAAAGGGGACATTAGCCCTAATTATGCAAGAATATGACAAAATTCCGAATTTTGCAATTTATTTAAACAGTTATTGTTTAAACAAATTATGCAAAATTCATTTTTTCGAAAATMTGACAGCGGAAATGGATTCTACGTCGAAAATTACTGAAGGAATGACTGTTARTTCCATGATTATCYAATTTGTTAAYTAATAATAGCGTTATRAACAATTAGTGAAATGAACCAGCTGCATGCAAAGGTGGGCAATGGAACCCGCGCACGCTCGAGATTTACTTATTCCACTCACACGGATAGCCAGAGCATTTCGATATGCGTGAGTGGAATGAGTAAATCTCGAGCGTGCGCGGGTTCCATTGCCCACCTATGCATGCAGCTGGTTCATTTCACTAATTGTTTATTATTAGTTAACGCTATTATTAGTTAACAAATTGGATAATCATGGAACTAACAGTTCCTTCAGTAATTTTCGACGTAGAATCCATTTCCGCTGTCAGATTTTCGAAAAAATGAATTTTGTATAATTTGTTTAAACAATAACTGTTTAAACAAATTGCAAAATTCGGAATTTTGCCATATTCTTGCATAATTAGGGCTAATGTCCCCTTTTACATCSGTTCCGAAGTGCTCGGGCTCATGGGTTGGCCATGGGCATTAATGGGTTAATTATTTGCAATCTCTCTCGCCTCCCCCGATTCTTCCGTCCACGAACCGCTCCTCTGCCAATTCCGTGGCTGAGTTGCCGTGGCTATCGGAACCGTTGCCGCTCGCGACTTCTGACAAGATTTTGTATTTTATAGCTAGCATAAATTTCGCGTAAGAGTGGCACTCTCCATCGTGCCAGGCGCCCAACTTTATTAAGAGATTTGATGACAGATACCATTTTCGGGAATTCCGGAGATCGCGAGCTCGCAACGAAGTTGCCCGTCACTCGTGAGTGCGGTCGCAATGCATACAAGCATGTATACTGAAAAAGAAATCAATTCTGTTGCTTAAAAAAGCGATTATTCAATTTATCTTTTTTCTTTAACTAAGTAACGGTTATCTTTACAAAGAATATTTTCTTGAAAAGAAGAAAACTTAAATTGAGTAATTTTTTTAGCACGAATGACATTTTTCTGTGTGTGCGTATATGAATAGCAACCGACATCGTGATATAAGCAATAGTATCGACGGGTGATATAAAATTGCCAAAAAATAAATATTTTTTTTCCTTCTTGTGGCAAAAAAACAATAGGTCGTTATCATGTACTCGAAAGAAGAATTTATATTCTTTCGAAGAATATTATAAAATTTTATCGAAGGAAAGTGAACAAATCGAATAATTGTTTTAATATAACAATCTTAATTGAAAAATTAAACTCGATTTGCAGATATGTGAACTTATGAAATATTTGAAATAAGTAATATGTTATTATTAATTATTTAATTCAAGTAATTTATAGTATGTAATTTGTATGTGTGTACATATAGAGAAAAATGTTAATTAAATATTAATTATTTCAAGTAAAGTATTGAGTGTATTTTAGATTATTATTAAAAACTATTATTAAAAAATGTCCTTTTTAAAGAAAGAAATTCTTCAATTTCAAAGAAAATTCTTTGTTAAACATAACTGTTACTTACTAAAAGAAAAAAATAAATTGCGTAATCGTTTTTGTAAGCAGTAGAATTGATATTTTTCTGTGCATGCATGTATGTATGTATGTATGCATGTACACACATATACACATACATACACATAAAACATTTCTCTGTGCCATTAGAAAATTTTATTTTGTGATAAAGAAAAGACGAGGAACTATCATAGCTCAGAACGGGGATCCAACGTTACGCGCCGCTCGTGCATAGCCATTGCCGCTTGTAATAAACAATTCCCCGCGCGCCTAGCAACGTCGTTGGCAGAGTGGCCGCGTCGCGCGCTTGTATTAGCCAGAAGGCCAGGCTTATCCGGCGATTTTTAATAATTAATAACTCGTTAACTATTACGAAATTGGCAAAATGGTATAAGACTTTCTTGTTCTTCTTGATTTCCTCCAGCTCCCAACCATGGCTCCTACATTTTTTATATTCTATATACAGGGTGTCAGGGACTACTCGTCCAAATCCTTGTGTGCAGGTAGAGAACGTTAAATAGAAAAATCCTCTACCATTTTGCAAATTTTGTAATAATTAACGAAATATTAATTTTTGAAGATTGCCGAAAAGAGGCATGTTCGGCCGGCCCATCGGCAAATGCAAGCGCTTGGCGAGATACGCCCGCCCCGCGTCTCTAAGCACGGAGTTGTTTACTGCGGCAATGGCTACGCTCGCTACGCCCGAGCGGCGCGGTGTAAACAACTCCGCGCGCGTTTAGCGACGCGAGGCGGGCGTATCTCGCCAAGCGCTTGCATTTGCTGATGGGCCGGCCGAACATGCCTCTTTTCGGCAATCTTCAAAAATTAATATCTCGTTAATTATTACAAAATTTGCAAAATGGTAGAGGACTTTTCTATTCAGTTTAACGTCCTCTACCTACAAGAGTTTGAGCGGGTAGTCCCTGACACCCTGTATATAAATGTAATATATAAATAATTTCTTTTGCAGATACAAATTAAACATACATTGGCTGCTTTCTGACGCTTTATAAAGGACGTAATCGCTGAAAAATATTGGCTGCATTAGCGCCTAAATTTAGGCTTTTTTAGCCTAAGTGATTTAAAATATTGATTAACACAATTTACACATATAGTATAAAAATTTTTTGAAAAAAAATCATTTTTGAGAGGAAACATGTCTGTGCAAAAAAGGATATAACTTTGACATATGCAGATAAAAATATAATAGACGGCGGCGAATGGCTAACTCTCTCTCTCTCTCCCTCTCTCTCTGATGTACATATAGAACATTTTCATCATCTTTTACGAAATTGTTCAGAATATACGCCTGTTGAAATATGACGAATACAATGTCTCAATACGATATAATCCGATAGATAAAAAGCATATACAAATATTACACAGTCCATCTAGTCCATCAGATGGACATTGGGTATATAATTATTATGATAGGAAAAAAATATTTATATTTATTATAATTCCTTAAGTAATAAAATGTTACACAAACAACATAAGCAATTCTTAAAAAGATTATTTCCAACATATAACTTTGAGAAAAATCCTGTTCAATTTACTATTGTACAACATCAACCGAATTATAGTAATTGTGGTGTTTTCGCTATAGCTTTTGCGATTTCATTATTATTTAATATTAAACCTGATAAAGTAAAGTACGAACATAAGTTAATCGATATTGTCATCCGATTATTAAATATTAAGTATGTACAAGTGGAATAGGAAGGAAGTATTGAAAAATATTAAATTCAATCTTTGTTGATGTTAGTAGTACTATCTTGGTTCATTAACAAATTAACTGTCAATTAACAAATTGAATTAAAGCAACTAGTCGACAATTATTCAGTTATTAAATATCGAGCTATAAACCATTGGAGTATGTTAGAAAAGTAAATGTTAGAAATGAAATGACCGTCTTGCCTAGTTYATAATTGTTAATTAATAAATTCAGAGAAAATAGCTAGTTAACAAATTTAGAGGAAGCAGTTAGTTAATATTATCATTCAATTGTTAAATATCGAGTTATAAATAATTTGAGCGTGTTAGAAGTAATAATAAAGAAACCGTCTTGCCTGRTTTATGATTRTTAATTAACAAATTCAGCTAAGYCAGCTAGTCAATATYGTTATCCGATTATTAAATATCGTCATAACAATTGGAGTATATTAAAATAAAGAGTTAGTCTCATTTGGTTTATTATTGTTAATAACAAACAGAGAAAGTCTATATTGTCATCCGATTATTAAATATTGAATTATGTACAAGTGGAATGCATAGAAAGTATAAAGGACATTCGGACGCACAAAGAAGCATTGCGCTATATCGCTCGCTCTCTTGTTTGTTTTTTCACTCGCTCTCTCACTCGCTCTCTCACTCGCTCTCGGCTCTCCCGTTTTCTCACTCACTCTCGGCTCTTCCGTTCTCTCGCTCGTTAATTTTCGATCTCGATACATACATGCCTACGTCACTTGATCACTAGCGCCAGACTTGATCACTAGCGCCTCTTGTGTGACTTGTGTCAGAAGTTGCAACAACACTAGATGGGTCGACGATAACAATGACAATAATGACGATGTTTCTTAAAAGAAAATTCCCAGATTCGCACTTTGCGTCGCAATATCTTCGCTCATAGGGCACGTAGAGAAAAAATGAAAATACTTTTATAATATAATTCGAACCCAAGCCATCGATTGCGCTTATTCAGAATTTCATCAATTCAGTTATTGAGATTCGGTAATCACGGGTGCTCGCAACTCGCCGGTTCGCGTGAAGATACACGGTCTCGCGACGCTATACATATATAGTATAATAAACTCATCGCGAGACACTACCGTGTTTCTTGATATATGAATTTTCCCCGAACGTGGCACCAGGATATAAGATATCGGTACAGATCATTTACTTGCCCATCATCGCACGGAGCATTTCGGATTTGACGATATGCGTCGTCGACCAGTACGGTCGATTGCTCGACTTTCGAAGAGAAGAAATCACCATCAGATTGCACATACGACGGTTACGGCGATAATGTGCATGTATTTGTATATATGCGGCGTATGAGATGTTCGTGTTGAACGGATACGTCAGACATAACGCAATATTTACGAAACCAACATTTGGTAGTAAATTCCAATCATTCAATTGTACCAAGAAAAAGAAACTCAACGCGTCGAACGTTGCATTTCCAACAATATTTAGGATTCGCTGTGCGAATATCTGAAAATGACTGATTCTCAACGTCGAGAATGAGCCAATCTTCGACGATCACATCGTCAAGATCGAGACTCACACGTACAATCCGTTCGCTAATACAATGTTCAGATACAGCGACGAGATAAGAATACCCATACAGCAAGATTTATACACGTTATTGCATGAAAGTTTGCTATACGTCGAAGAAAAACTGACGATAAACAAACGAATCTTGAGGGGTCTGATGTGGCATTGGGAAATAATTGCGTTGCGTTCATGTTCGATGAGATTCGATATGAACTCGACGAAGATTGATCGCAACAGAAACGTTGGTATAACCACCACGCTCAAGAATTATGTAATCATGTCATCTGAGAGAAGTGTAATCGCGAGGAATACTGGTTGGAAACCATGGAATTCTCCAAATGGATACTTTAATTTTTGCATTCCACTCAACATGCTATTGGGATTTTGTGAAGATTACAGACGCGTGGTGATTAACGCTCGTCACGGATTGATTTTAATACGCTCACGTAATGACAATAATTATTTAATTGGCGATCCGATGTGAGAACCGGAAATCGTATTGTTCAAAGTACAGTGGCGGATGCCGCATGTGTTGTTGAACGAAATAAATAAACTATCGATGCTGCGTGCTCTGGAAAGCAGATGATACCTCAGCTTTTTGCTTGTGGGATCTGTATGAGTTTCCGCTATTGCATCGCACAACCAAACATTCGTGGTCCATCAAGACTGCTATTCAGCTAGAGAAACCGCGATACGAAAGCTTTGCTTTGCAAGCTGGCCGGAAAAACATCATGTTCAAAGATACAAGCCGATTCGACCATTGCAAATTAAACAATGTGTAGTTCTATTTGTTAACCGTACGATGATATGAATCTGGATTTCGATAAAAATAGATGGTCAATTCTTTACGACAAGTATGCACATTTCTGTAAAAATTATTACAGATACGATTATCCCGAATCAAACTGTCACGTCTTTTCGGTCCGTTCGTGATTCGATTGCTCTCGGCAAAACGAATCGATCAAGAGTGCAACTGTAGACGTGCGCATAGAATTCGATTGTAAGAAGAATGTACCTATGAATACTATCGCATACTGCCTCATTATACACGATCGCGTGATTCAGTACAATCAGATACAATCCACTGACCAATGTTGTGCGCAAAATTACCTAAGTGCGACACTCTTTTCCCTGAAGACGATATAAAAATCTACGATGCAACGAAGTCGACCGCAGTCTTCTCGAGGACACAATCATGTCTGTACCAATATTTGTGGATCTACAAAGTTTCCTCGTTGGAAGACACTTTCGTGAAGGAAATTACTCTCAAAGATGGATTCGAATTTTCTCACTATATTTTTGCTCTGTACCATGGAGTAGTCTCACCAAAGCGAAGAGATATCAGGGCGATATGGCTGATTGAGAATCGTCATGGAGTACAATGGCAGGATGAAATGGTTCCATACTGCATGACTAAAAGTTTGATTAAAAAGACGGTGATGGGTACAACGATGACTGATGATGATGATGATAAAATTGTCGTGTACGTTAAAGGACATGAGAAACAAGAATGGCTGCGAGATTTGCTCCTGGATGAAATGACAGGATGTTGAAAGTATCGAAGCGCATTACGAAAACATAAAATCTTTAAATAAGTTGGATGTTACGCATACTTTTCGTTGTCAGAAACATATAAAGAATTGCGCTTCACAAAATGTATTCAAACTATTGAATTGGTGACGTTATCACCATCGTAAATAAACATATGTTATATAACGTGTTAATTTTATTTCTTATTTCTTTTTCCCCATTACATATAAATTATTTTATAATAGCTATTATATCTATAATATATACTTAATAATTATTTTAATATATATAATAACCATTTTATATACTATAATAATTATTTTATAATATCATACCTTCGTATCACGTAATTTCAGAGAGAAAACATGAAAAACATGAAAACATGAAAACATGAAAATATAAAAAAACATGATTTTTTTTTACAAAATATTAATTTATTTTTTACTTACTAAAATATATTACATCGTCTACAATTTCATCTAAAGCGCACATTACTAATTCACAATCTGAGTGAAGTTTTATCGTAAACTTCACACAATTTTTTTAACGCATTATATTTATTATTAATACAATTTTGGTGTCTAATAGTCACAACCTCTTTAAATTTTGCATCAACTTTAAATACATTCTGCTATATCGAGTGCATTCTTAACACAATGTTCGAGATCTAGCATAAAATGCACAATTGAAAGCTTGTATATGGAAGTATCGTGCGAGGTGAATTTTACTACATTTTCGTTTCGTATTTTTACAATTTCAATTATAAAATCATGAATCTCCCGCGATATAGCCTCTGGTGTTGACTGCATTAGTTGTCCGAACGACGTTCCATTATTACCGCCCACGTTGTATGAGACACGGAAATACGATTATCTCGATTGTCTGTAATTCTCACCACTATAGTAGTTATATATGATGCGTTGATATCAATTTCTATACGCTGTGGATATCAGTGCGTACCTCCTCCCCAAAATGAGATGATCATGACATTTTTTTCGGACAAAACATTCTGTAAAAAGAAAACGAATATGGATAAATGAACTGCAGACAAAAATATATAGAACTTTATAGAACTTTATAGAACTTTATAAAATTTTATAGAAACTTTATAGATATTTTATAGGTACTTACTGTCTTTTTCGCACGCCTCATCCTGTTGAATTGGAACGTAATAGTTCATGATGTCAGATGTTTTCAAGGTAGTATATTCTGGCACAGTAGTAGCAATCTACTCTACGTAATAGGAACCATCCATCGTTATCCTCCAAGCGACTGATGCGGTAACGTTGCACGGGCTCTTCTTTTAAATAATGTTCCCCTCCACATTTTAAACTCCCTTTTCTCAAGGTCTCCCAAACAAATACATGTTGCGACATGTTCAATATAAAGGAACCATTCACACAATATAAAGGACCATTAGTCATACACTCCTAAGATTCCGTTATCATTATTGTAAACATTATTCCTACCTTCTCAATTTTCAAAGTCGACTGGAAATTTATTTTAACGTTCATTTTCTACAAGTTCCGTTCTTTTAGTTTGTACGACATATGTATAATTCGGCAATATCATCGTTCAATCATGGCCAATCATCAACACTTTCACGAATATCGACTTTTGGTCTAAACATGTTCATTAGTTCCGCGTATCAAGTTCTCGATCACATAAAAACTGAACTGGTGATATTAGTTGCATTCCATGGCTGATTTCTGTTTCGAGGACAGAGCCGATATCGTTTTTATATCATTCCACGTTTATAGATCGTTCTTTTCACAGCAGTGCCTTTCATTATGTGCAAATCGGGCACATATTGCATGGAAAAATCATAAATAACGGATTTCTGCAATTTGAACAATATCTACCATCTATCGCATTACGATCAATCACATGTTTTCGTATTGCAGACAATAGTTCAATATGTACATCTCTCAAATCAATCATCACGCGCACACAGCATAAGCGTTACCCGTAGAATAATAAAAATATATAGCGCACTGTTTCGTACTTCCGTTTAACGCACTAATTTGTGAACTATTTATAATTTTTTCATCAATTTTTGTGAAGTCTTCACTGCAATCATTGATGCAATCATTGTCATCAGATAACGATCCATCTTCGTTCGATTCGCCGTCCATTTCTTCTATAATATCGTCTACTTCCATTTTTTCGAATACTTCGCCCACAATGTTCACAAAGTCTTCATCGTTTATATTTATTTTCATTATTCACACATAAGACTTAGAAACTCTTAGAAACTCTTACAGACTCAATCGCATAGACGTCCAACGCGCTACTGCGATATCACCTGCTTTCTGATCATATATTTCGTCTCTTGTCTCTTTCCAATCATTCCCATCATTTTCAAAATCAGCCGTTAATGGCTCGGTGCCAATAAGAAAAAAAGGATATCGCTCGGCGAATATAGCGATCTTTATCTTAAAACAGTCTTGTTGGCCGATATTTTTGAAAACTTGGGGATACTAAGACGTGCCTCTTTTCATCTTTTGCGACATGTTCAATATAAAGGGACAAAGTAGAAAAAATATTTTATTACCGAAACTAATTACACATTCTTAAGGCCCGACAAGGGCCTTGTGACGCTATGCGCTTACCCCGAAGACCTCCCTCCCTCGCCAAGGAGTACTCCCCCTGCCCCGCACCCTTCTCGGAGCTTCTGGGTCAGAATCAGAGTATATACGCTACTTTAATTTTTAATAACTATGTAATAAACTAAAGATTGGTTAAATATTTCAGAGATATTTAACTTCTTTCAGAATTATATTAATTAGTATGAAAATATAATATTATTTCTAGTGCAATAATATTTACCCAGATAGTCAAACCTGAAGAGACAGATTTTGAGTCTGTTATAAATTTCAGATGCCAGAAAGGTAACAAATTTCACACAGAATCTGTAATATCTGACGATGTCGACAAATTGCTGTACACGCATGCGCATACACAGTATTAAATCGCATGTACATGTGTGCACAAATATATTTATTGATGAGAAGATTTTTTTTCATCCAAATTTTAAAATTTTTCAATCATTTTCTGTTCTTATAAAAAATTCTGAAAAAATTAGCAACTGTTTTGTTAAGTATAATTTAAAAAAAATAAAATTTATAGAATATAAATTTTCTACAATATAAATTTTTAAAATATTTTTCTAAATTGATTTTTTTACTATTTGTTCAAAACTTAAAATTTTAAAAGATTTAAAGCATATTATTTGTAGACTTTAATCATGTACATATATGAGATGTGGCTATTAAACGAGACTGACGCTGTAAAACATTTTATTTTGATTTCATACATATTTACTTATTATTACCTTCAATATACACCCCTCCTCTATCCCTACAACGTTCCGAATTGCGAATCTTCCATTGTTCGAAACAGTGTTGAAAGTCTTCTTCTGTCAGCTCCTTCAGAACGCGTGCTGCTTTCTTTTTCACAGCTTCAATGGACTCAAATCTTGTTCCTTTTAATGCAGATTTCACCTTAGGAAACAGATAGAAGTCGCACGGCGCAAGATCCGGCGAATAAGGCGAATGGTCTAACACTGAGATGCTGTACTGGGCTAGAAACCTCTTGATAGACAATGCGGAATGAGCCGGCGCATTGTCTTGGTGGAGAACCCATGACTTATTCTTTCACAATTCGAGTCGTTTTTTCCTTATTCTTTCATGGAGTTCAGCAAGAAGGTAGTAATCCAAAACAGTGAAGGTAGTAATCCAAAACAGTTGTTTCCTGTTTTCAATTTTATATTCTTTCATAATCGCATCAAATACAGCTTTCCCTTTCCCGCTACGTTTTGCCGATCGAAAATTGTATTTTGTTTCATATAATTAAGACGAACATAAAATTTATAAATTTTATCGGGTACATATTGAGTATCATTAAATGAGTTCTGTAAAATATGATTAAAACTCTCAAAAGGGAATGTAGACTATGTCCAAAGTGCACCAAATTTTTGTACAGCTGTCGGTATGTGCAGCAACACAAATGTATATTGTAACTCATAAAATGAATGCCGTACAATTTTTCTACATCTAATACGAATTTCCGAATAGCAAACATGGCAGTAATGTATAAGGTCGTCCGAGATTTTTGTTTTCAGAAAAATATTTATGCTATAAATATATAGCAGCCAATATTTTACGTATTTTTTTAGCAATAATCCATCTAAACATATTAATGAATAATATAGCAGAAAATTTTTATATTCAAACGCTTTCCTTTGTGTACGCTGTTTGATTGAGGTGTTCGTGTTATTTCACAAGGAGGTTGAATATTAGTTAGTCATCAAAATGCGCTTCGTATTTACGCAAAGATCAAGTCTGTTTATGATTTTTTGAGTCACACTATGCCATCACGAATTGTTTAACTACACTCTTCTGCAACACTATGCAGATATTCGGGTGGAAAAGACAAAATCACATAAAAAACGGGTAGAAGTATTGCAATAGATGTATTCATGACTCCTTTCACAGATTTGGATGTCTGCAATGCTTTTCCTGCTTACATTACCTAATGCCGTTGTTTTCTCAATAAGCGCACGTCACTCCTATAAACATTTTTTAATCCATGTCCATTATCAAGTCGAATCTGTCACCCTTATGATAGCAATACGAGCATCCATATTTCCCATTAAATTATTTCATGCATTGAATCATTGGTCGAGCGATACTAACAACTGGTGCAATAAGAGTAGAGACATAGATTTTTATCGGTTCATTATGAATGAAAATAGTACTTTGAAACCCATTATTATGCAAATCAATGAATTCTTCAACGAAAGATTTCAAAAAAGTGTTCATTACAGGTTTTACAGAATCGAACCACAATCCGGTCATCATAATTAAAATAGGCCATGTAGATCATGAGGAAGAATCCAATAATTGCACGTCATCAATATTCCACTGAATAGTTATTTTTTCGAATAATGTTTTTTGATTTTAACTTTGGTAGAATGTGTCATTTATTATATCGCTTTTGATATCATTTTCCTTTCGAAAGTGCAAAAAATGTTTGAAATTAATTAATGCAATTAATTGAATCTTTAATGGAAGATTAAAAAAATATTTCTTATCACTTTTTAGTTTTTGTTGGTTATATTCCTTATAACAATTATCGCATTTACCAATAAGTTCAAGAAATTTAAAATAATGATGCAATCCGGACAATAATAATATGTACGATAATTGCTGACCGAGAATGACTTTAAAAATAAGTACTTCGACATGGCACTTGCGCGGTAGATGACAGTCGACCAGTTTTGTGAAATCTTGCAGAGCAGCATCAGTTAAATGATGGCGTAAAGCTGCGCACATTATGAAAACTTCGCTTTCTTCCTTTGTAAGATCGCAATCATCATACAGCACTTTTCGCAACTGTAAAATAAATAAAATGATATTTTTCGTTATTGACAAATATTTATTTTCATTGAAAAAATAATACGGCAATATTTTTAATATATACGGCTTTAATGTGCGTACGTGCGTGCGTGTAGTTTAATTTATTTATTATATTGGTCCACATTATTAATATTTATTTGTATTTATAATATAATATTAATTTATCGTTGAATATTAATTTATTTTTTATTTTTTATTTGTATATCAATAAATACGTTTTTAATTTGTATAAATTATTTCATTTATGAATTTATCAAAAAATAACTTTCCTTAGATTAAGAAAATAATTGCGAAGATGATGTAATAATACAACTGTGTAGAATGAGCATTGATACCTAATTTTTTTGTAACTTGGAATGTTTATTAAGATTTTAATATGACCTGGAGGTCATATTACACATTCTGTAAAGCTCGATAAATGAATTATGAATGCTAATTTTTCAAACAACAATATTACACAATTAAAATTTGTATACCTGAGGTCTGTGCGCATGATTTTCCTTGTTTTCATGATAAATGGGCACATTTTGAGCGCATCATTTTCATCGGCTATCCTCAAATTTTCAGATGAGATACCAATATTAAAATCAGAATTTGCATCATTGTCATATTCATCGTCATCAACCACTTGATAATTTTCTTAAATATCTCCACTGTCAGTGCTATCACTGCTCATTTGTACATTGCCAAAGGGATCATCATCACTCGTTGTTCTATCATTGTCTTCGACAATGTTTGATGGGGTTGCAGCAGTATGTGGCATATTTAGATTACTTGTCTCAGGTTCTACGAGCTGATGGTAATTCTTATCAACATCGGAATCAGATTCTTTGTAATTGATTCTAAAAGAAAAAAACAAATATGATGAATATATTTTTAACATTTTTGAAATATACGTTTGAAGTGAGAATATAATTTTTAATTATTGCAATAACATGAAAATAAATATATTTTGCAATATATGTAAATGTAATATACATAATGTTATTACAATTATTAAAAATTATATTTTTACATTTAAACATATATTTCAATAATGTTAAAAATATATTTAGCACATTTGCTTTTTTCTTTCAAAATCAATCTATTCCGATATCATAATATTTATATGAAATTACATCAAATATTATAAAAATTATAATTTGCAATTCTGTAGGTATATTTACAAAAATTAATGTAGAAGTATTGATGACTATTTGCGCACTTAATTTTGAAATTGTATTTCGGCAAAACTATTACGATATGGTGAATCATCATCTTAGCGCAATTATTACAAAATTTTCGTCAATTTATGATGCATTTTATTGTGCAATATTTAACAATGTGCCTATCGGGATATATAGAATATCTAATAGTACAATGAGAACCTGAATAGCATTCAATACTTTTCTATTGATGAAAACATTCGATCCCTATGTAATGGAGCGGTGAATAGAAATAGAAGAGTAGTACGTTACGTGGTATACCATAGTTGAAATACACAATGTGATAGGTGCCTAAAAGATGTATAAAAATGTGATACGTATATACATGCAAGATTTATACATAAAAACGACTGAATGCGGATGCATTTTTAATATCCGATAAGACCGAAGTTTTATCGAATCAAACATACAATCCATGAGAAGAATAATTCATCTGACTCGTGTTGTATTATAACCTTGATGCAGGTGTAAGAGTTGTTAATTATACTCGTTATTAACATCGTCTACTCGAACGAACATATCTCTTCGAATTCGTAGCTAAATTTTATTCGTTGCTTCGAAACTTCAGTCCTATCCTACATTAAAAATGCTCGACTCCGTATTCAGCTATATCCACATATAAATCTTACATGCTTATACGTATCAGCATAAGAGGTATTTGATTGTTTGGCACATTTTTATGCATCTGTCACGTCAAATATTTCAACTATGGTGCACCACGTAACTACTCTTCTGTTTCTATTCACCGTTCTAAACTACATATAGGGACCGAATGTTTTCAGTGTCAACAGAAAAACATTAATGTCAATATCCAGAATGTTTTCAGGTTTTCATCGTACTGTTCTATATTATATATATATATATATATATATATATATATATATATATATATATATAAAATATTATAATTCCGCTCGATTATTGAATAACAATAAA
>JANQDE010000146.1:65589-83594 GCA_037157785.1 Cephalotes varians
ATTTAAAAAAATTGAGGTGACTTTCATGTGACTTTCAAATAATTCTTCAAGGTCAAACCAATGGTACCACCTTATAGTCCCTTCGAAGCCAAACAACTTTTATCTGAAAAATTTTTCTCTCCCGGGCTTGATTTTCGAGATATTCGACTGGATGGATTAAAATGGTCCACCCTGTATATTCTTCTTTCTTTAGTGAAATTACTGTTTGATACAAGAAAAAAAATAATAATTAGAAAACATAAAAAATAATTAAAAAGATAATTTTTGCATTGTTTCTTTTTCAAAAAATCAACTTGGAAGAAATGAGAAAAAATTGTTTATATATAATTATATATAGATCGTTATATACAATTATAAATGAGCAATTTTTTCTTATTTTTTTAATTGAATTTGATTTTTTATAAAAGAAACAATGCAAAAATTATTCTTTTAATTATTTTTTTATGTTTATTTTTTTTGTACCAAACAGTAAGTTTACAAAGAAGCATATATGAACATATGTAGACATATTTCGTATATAATTATATATTGTGACGTGACGCCTTCGGTGGGCATCGTTACAAGGGCATTGACTCGACCGAGGGAGGGACTTCTCGAGGTGGTCCTTCCAGGTCTGGAAGCGAGTTCACTCGCAATTATTCAATTTATTCTTTTTTGTTTTATCGTATCGTTTTGCGAGTCCGAAGGGACACAGGAGAGGCGGAATGGTTGGCGGTCTAGTTCTGTATAATGCCATGGAAAGGAGCAATAGGAGAGGGAGAGAGTGGCGTGCCCGAGGAAGTGCCGTCGCAGGCCCCGAGTCAAGCTCGCCCCATCACCGATGAATATGGTCCCAGCAGCCTAACATCAGAGATTTTTACGGTTCCGGAGGGAAGAAGCATGAAGAGAACCCCGCCGCGGGATCGAAGGAGGGTCCCAAGATCGGCAAAGGAGGATGCCCGCTTCGGCCTGGCCAGCCGGGCCGATCCTGCCCCAGAAAGAAGCTAAGATTTCCCGATGATATCGACGAACCGCGCAAGAGTTTCCACATTAATGGATCTAAAGACTCCGTAAGGATCGATCGAGAGTGTCTCACGCACAGTATTGAGGGGATGCGTCAAAAAGCGGCGTAGAACTTGAGGGGCCTGGGCGAGCGCCGACGGCAATCACTGTTTGACAAGCGATCATCCGGAGCGGACTACCACCGAGCGAGCCCGGCGATCCCGATCTGCGAGTTTTATAAGTCACCATTTCAGCCACGTAATTCGGTAAGCACCGGGTAGGGCCAAGCCTCGCTAATTGTATCGCGTATAAGATTCATTTGTGATTAGTAGCGAGCGAGACCAAGCAAGGGTCTCTTAGAATATCGTTGCTAGGCTGGCCTGCCCCGTATTGCGGGGACTGGAAGGGAGCTCCTCCCGGAAAAATCGCGAACCGACAGTCGTTTTGCATGTTATGGCGTCCTTTGTCGTATATTTTGAGATGTTGTAAAGTATCGTGTATCGTGACGATTTGGGGGGACCGCGCGTTCTGTTCGCGGGCTGTGGCGCTTATCGTATCGTTTAGGGTGCGAATCCGTGGCTCACGAATAGCCGTTCCTGGCGGCATCTCTTGTCGCGTCCTCTCGACACTTCATTTCGTTTTAGTTAAGTGTTCGAATCACGTTATTGATGCGTTATGTCGATTACACCGATTGCGATGATAAGTTAAGCGTGCGGAGCAATGTCGTGAAATAAAGAATAATCTTTATGTTCGTGGAGAATATCACGTCGCACTTGAGCATTTATTCCAAGCTGCGTGTACACTCTGCAAAGCATGTTATGTTATTCTATGCTTCTATATTTCTTTTATTCCTCTTTTTGTTAAATATATTTACTATCTTTTATTTTACTGAATTATGTGCTGTGATTATCGCTTTATCTTCTCTCTCTCAGACCTTGCCGATCGCATTAAAAGAATCACGCCCCTCTGCCAATACTGAGCGAGGAACGGCCGAACTAATTTCGAGATTAGTGAAATATATTAGAGTGGCACGATTACCCGCGCCTGGCACCCTTAATTTTCTTAAGTACTGTTGTACATATTGGATCGTTTTTTTTGTCGCGTATCATCTCGTTCATGTCATCGCGTATTGCATGGTTTTCCTCGTCGTGTATCGTCTTGTTCGTGTCATCGTGTAGTCTCGTTTTTACTGAACGTGAATTCCTTAGCGTAGCGCGTATCATCCAGTCTTCGTTTCGCGTATCGTCACGCTCCGATTAATAAGCTCCTTAGATCGTCGTGTATCGTATCGATCTTGCGATTTACAATTGTGGACGGGCTCTCTCATCGTTTCCTTACAGTGCCAGACTAGAGTCAAGCTCAACAGGATCTTCTTTTCCCGCTAATTTTTCCAAGCCCGTTCCCTTGGCAGTGGTTTCGCTAGATAGTAGGTAGGGACAGTAGGAATCTCGTTAATCCATTCATGCGCGTCACTAATTAGATGACGAGGCATTTGGCTTTTTTTTTCAATCATGCGATTTTCATCAAACACGACATTATGTTCGTAAGGACAGGAGGGAGGGATATCCCATTGCCCCCCCCCCATCTCCCCCTATTTCCGTGATCGTGCAGCCCGCATCTCCGTTGAAGCAAGCAAGTCCTTCAATAATGGCTCTGGAGGATAATACTTTGAGCTGCCCCTTCCGTAATATCCCGAGACTGGTAAGACTCTGAGCAGATCTCTGGCTCCATACTCCGCGCCATGATATTGTGACTGATGTAAAGACTACTTTCTCGACATCGTACACCCACGGTAATTGATTCTGTCCCTTGGTAATTTTTTCAAACTGACATGTCACCACCTTTCTACATTAATGCTCATAGTCCATGCGCGATTAAAGATACGTAGACTGCGTTTGGGCAGACGCTATTAGCGCTGAAAATCTATAATGCACGTGACGTGTACTGTAGATTTTCAGCGCTAATAATGTCTGCCCGAACGCGGCCGTAAGCTTGCGTAAGCTTGCGTAAGCTCTAGTCGTATCGTTAATCGCGCATGAACTATGAGCATTAATGTAGAAAGRTGGTGACATGTCAGTTTGAAAAAATTACCAAGGGACAGAATCAATTACCGTGGGTGTACATATCCCGTATGTTTCTTTCGATGTTCTTGTAATAGTCGTTCTTCAAATTGTGGATACGATCTAGGTCGACCTGGTCGTTAACTATTTTGGCGTCAATAATCATTGCCGTAACTCCCAGTTTAGCGATTATATCGGATTTCCATAGGCCGACTACGACGCGAATGTTTGGCTCTAGGTGTACCTCGAACTCACGGCTCTGACACACTTTAGATACATACGATACGATCGCATTATGCCTTTTAATTCGGCTCGAGTGCGTCCTGTGACATCTCTGCAATATATGATTCAATGTTTCCGCTGTGTTGCAGCCTGCTCTGCAGTGCCTATTCTTCGGTCGTCCGCGCGCCGTTCTGGACTTTATGGGAAGGGCATTGATCCTGAGCTTACATGATTGCAGGAAGTCTCGGGCCCGAGAGAAATCGGGTGTTTTCTCTTATCCACGTGTGCTGCTGAGGAACCTTAGAAGAGTCCTTAAGTCCGATTCCATCAATCCTGTCGTACAGCAATCGTACCTCGTCCATTTATTATTAATTTCGGCTTGGCTAGTCAATTTGCTGTTGCTGTCATAAAGCCTCTCTCTGCATTTTCTTAACTCCACTTAAAGGAAATGACCCTTCTTTTTTTACGAGGGTACGAGAAAATGCACTCACGCACACTCCCGGCCGTTCGAGGGGGTAGTGTGGGACTCCACCCACCCGGGAGAGCGGCATAGACCGAACCTCGAATGGGTGCCTACCCACTAAAAACTCCTCCCTAGGTATCCCCCTCCGACGCACTCCAGGGCCTGCCGGCACTGCCAAGAAGCTATATTTCGGCATGCCCTTTCATTGTTGCTGGCCTTAAGCCCCGCACTCACCGGCATTCGTCTCTACAGGCATAACATGCATAAATGCTATTAAGCATGATCTACAGACCATGCACCAAGGCAACGCGGCTCACCCAGAGAACGATCATCACACACAATCACGCTCACACTCACACACTCAGTCACGCACACATACACTCTCCCCCCCGCCCACTCATACGATCTAGGTGAGGCGTGTCGGACGGGATCCACCAAATTTATAGCGCTTACATTATGTACAATTCAATTCGACAATATATACAATTAATTATTAATAAATAAATAAATAAATGATCTCAACGTAACAATAAATAGACAGAACCTCGCATATGTATATAAACGACCAGAATAGCGCTAACCGAAGAAGGGTACCAAACTGATGATCAGCACATAATAAGCACCACACTATGATTCACGGACGCATAGCTCACTAGTAGATAGCACCGAGAAAGACCCTAGTGAAAAACCAATAACTAGCCCGGATCAATGGGTCTCGGCGAATCACCACCAGCCGCGTCTCTGACATGTTCCGCTTCTTCCTTTCTTCTCATTACGCTCTCGGCGAACTTGGAAAACGCCGATCAAGCATCCCGGCTGTTGGAGATCGCCTTGATAATATCCGTCAGTTTCAGGGACGGACCAATAACCATCTGCAGTTCGATGCGTTGTTCCGCCCAATCCGGGCACACTTGAATCGTGTACGAAGCGGAGTCGTCCTCGAGTGTGCAGAAAGGATAAGTTGCCGTCTCGACTCTTCCGATCCGCCGGAGAAACGTGCCGAAGCTCCCGTGCCCGGTGAGCAACTGGGTCACCCTGAAGGTCAAGCCTCCCCAATACCGTGTCATCCATTCTCTGATGTGCGGTAACAACGCGTCCCTGAGCCCGCGGCGCCCGGTCTACCCAGCAAGATCAACCACTGGCGCTGGGCTATCGATCTTACGGAGATTCGAATGTCTGAAATCGTCTCAGCCGAAACGTCATCAAGGCGCTTCGCATCTTGCAACCTCCAAAAAACGCGCGCACGCTCCGCGGCCAACAGCTCGTAAGGAATCATCCGGGCCAGCAACGTAGCCGCGTCAAAAGACATCGTGCGATACGCCGAACAAACTCGTAACGCAACGGCGCGCTGCCAATGGCGGAATCTCCTGCGCGAACTCATCGAAACGGCGAGTGCATCCGCTCAAATCGGCGCCACGTATAAAATGACGGACGACAAAGTACCGGCGTACAGTCTGCGTTTTCTCTCGTGAGAACCACTAAGGTTTGACATTAGACGGCCCAGGGCCCTGGTCACTTTTCCCACCTTGTCCCCGATATGGTCGAAATGGGCCTTGAAGTTCAATTTGCTATCCACCATTACGCCAAGATATTTCATGTGTGGCGACACTTTTATCAGTTCGCCCTTAATG
Organism: Cephalotes varians; assembly: GCA_037157785.1. NCBI lineage: Eukaryota > Metazoa > Arthropoda > Insecta > Hymenoptera > Formicidae > Cephalotes > Cephalotes varians. The sequence continues at coordinate 70,947 of JANQDE010000146.1, forward strand.
CGAACGAAAGGAGTTAAGCGTTCCGGTCTTCTTCTGCCGTAAAACAAAACGGCATCCGTCTTTTCAGCAGCAACCTGCAGTGACAGTTGCTCGATCCTTCGAACCACGTATACCATATACCATAAAGGCGTCGATATTTTCCTGCGCATCCGCGACTGTCTAGCCAATACCAATGTGTCGTCGGCATCATATCCAGCCTATCATAGAGCAGCCAAATCTTCTTCTAGTCCTTAAGACGAAATCATACGTGGTGTTCCACAAAAAGGGACCCAAAACGGATCCCTGCAAAACGCCGCACGAGACAACGCGAGATCTCAGTTCGCCATTCGCCACCGGGTACTCCACTACGCGTTCGTGTAGGTAGTGGTCGATAGTCCTACGAATGTACGCCGGAAATCCCTTTCTCTCGAGCGACCAGCGGATCACACCCCATGCCAGCGAGTTAAATGCATTTTTAATGTCTAAACTTACCGCAATCACCACCTGACGGCACTAGTCTTTTTGCGGATCGAACACGGTCTTAAGGGCATCCATCGTCGAGCGACCCTCGCGGAATCCGAATTGGACCTCCGAAAAGAGAACACGGGGACGCGGACAAGTCTCCATAAAAGATTTCATTCTTTTAACAATAATGCGCTCAAGGAATTTACCGACATCGTTAAGCAGACATATCGGGCGAACCTTTGACTGTCTAACGTCAAACGTACCCTTTGGGATCAGTACCAGAATAGCGCGCTTCCATATTCTCGGGAAGACCCCCCTCTCCAAGCACAAAGTATATAGTTCAGCCAATCTTTCCACGACACATACAGGAGCGCACTTCCACAGAATGATGGAGAGACCGTCCGGAGCCGGACATCCTCCCCTCTTACGCGCACGGATCGCCTCCGTCACTTCCGCGACACTCACGTGACATTCGTGAACCGGGCAGTCTCTGTTGCGCCAGATTTCCTCCGGATCATGCGTCTCATCAGTGGGAAACAGTGTTTCTAGGATATTTTCCACCACCACCGGCTCAATAGATTCGGTGAGCGTTGGCCCCGATCGTCGCAGCCTGTTCATTACGATGCGATAGGGCATCCTCCAAGGATCATCGTCGATCGTCTTCAACAGTTCGTCCCAGGCATTTGCCTTCTTAATAGCGCCGCTAATCCCTCTATGCTTGGTCCACAGTCTACGCGCAGCTATGCATCGCCTTCTGGCCTGTGCCACGTCGTCACACCACCAATACATGCCGCGTCTCTGACCCCGAAGGCTCTTAGCTGCCAGATCACAAGCGCTAGTCATCGCATTGTTCAAATGTGCGGACAAGAAGTCCACCGAATCGGAATCAGGTCTATTCCTGCACAACCACATGAGAGATTCTACGTATAAGTCTTTATCAAGCTCTTTAAGATTCCACCGCGGGTAACGCTTCAACTTGCTAAAACTTTGCGTACGAGCAACGTCCCTAAAATTGAATCTGACATATCGGTGGTCCGACAACGAGATCACCTCGAAAAGGACTTGCCAATCCGACACGTATCTGGCAATGTCAGCCGATGACCACGTCAGGTCGATAATTGACGACCCCTGAGTTCTCACGCATGTGGGTGAATGGCCATCGTTTGCGAGACGCAGATCCAATGCCGCGGCCCAACGCTCTAGAACATTTCCGCGCCAGTCCGGTGCACGACATCCCCAGAGAGGGGATTTGGCATTAAAGTCACCAGTTAAAATAACATTACCGCTCGTTGAGTAAATGATGTTACCCAATTCGTCCAGGGTTTCCAGGAACTCATCATTGCTCTCGTTAGGAGCAATATACGCAGATGCAACGCTTAGACCGCCACAACGTACAACAACAAAGTTCCTGTCGGATTTAACAATGATACAATTACCATCAATGTAATGGTTGGCGCTCCGGTAAATTGCGGCCAAACCATTTGCGCACCAAAACCATCTCGGACTCTCGGAATCGATGCGGGCTCGGTCACACACACAGTATCTACGTTAAGTTCGCACACGGTCTGCATTAACAGATTTTGCGCAGCCCAGGACCTATTTAAGTTAATCTGCAAAATTTGTCTTGTTCTTGTTCACCTTATTGACCATTCCTTTACACACGGCCGATCTTAGTCTGTGGGTTGTTTCGTAACCCAAGTCTTCAAAGACGACACAATGGGGATTTGCGGAGCAGTTATATGACGTGTGCTCCGTACTACCGCATCTAAAACAACAATTTGTTCTATCCTTATTTAATTCGCAATTGTTCCGGACGTGGCCGAAGTGCCAACGCTTATAGCACTGCACGGGTCGGGCTCTCATAAGATCGACCCGACCAACCAATTTAATTTACTCTTCCTAGCTAGTTTAGAAGCAGCCGCTAACGGGCACTGCACCCAGGTCATGTTTGAACCGTTCTTCATTTGTCGGGAAATTCCGACCCGTACATCGCTAGCCAAGCACCCGCCAACGTCCGTCACAATTGCTATTAATTCATCCTTGATGACCGAGTCATCAAAGCCACTAATTCGTATATCCGCTTTCACAATGGGTCTAGATACAGTCGCGTCACCACCAATCACTTCGCGAAGTCGTGTGGCAAGTGAGTCCGCCTTAACAGTTCCCTCAGGACCGAGAATCTCAATGAGGACGCCGCCATTGGCGGCCCTCCGCATGCGTGGGTTCTGTATACCCAACTGCTTTAAATCGACACCCTCTCTCGCGCACTTAATGATCTCAGCGTACGAAGGACCATCAGAGCTTATTTTAATTGCCACCGCTGCGTTTTTTGGTGGTCTCCTCCGTACACTACCCACCGATTGGGGACGCAGTCTTGTATTAATATTAGATTTGTCCACTATCACAGGAGCAGGCTCCGTCTCATTGTCAGCAGGAACCTCAAGCCTGACCGACTTCTTCTTCCTATGGGCAGTTACCTCGGTCCAAGGTTCGAGGTCTGATGCATCATCGGCCCAGTCCAGATTAGTGGAATCCCGGTTGGAAGTTGTGCGAGGTGGAACCAGTTGAACGTCACTAATTATGCGTGGGACACCCCGTTTGGGAGGGTCCACAGCAGATGTTGTTTTTCTAACTTTTTCTGACAACGCCTCCATCAATCCGTAGAGATCACTTCTCATTTGCGCAAGAAGCTCTTCGAAACGTGACATTCTGTCCTCGTACATAATGTTGAGCTGACCCTCACAATCTTGGAGTGACTCCATCATCGACGTTGTTCGCTCATTGGTCTTTCCCCTGGAGCTCTTATTCTTCTTGGGAGTGAGTGGACGAGTCGTGTTGCCAGACGGAATGGGGGCTCGCGTGACCATAGCGGATGACGTGCTCGGACCCGACTTGGTGCGGGCAGACCTATCTAGCCCAGCCGGGGGCAATCCAAAATCGACGCTGGCGCGAAGTTCTCTCAGCTCACAGCTAAGTTCTTTGATTTTTTCTTCCGCTATTTTGAGGCGGTTTTTCAATGCAGTCTCCTCCCTACGCGTTTCTCTCAATTGAGAAGACAATTCGTCATTCCTCTTCTTCAGGTAGGTGACGTCCCCTGAATTCTTCAGCCTCTCCATGAGGGATCTGGTCAATACGCGAAGGCGATTCGCTCTTTCATGCAACCCGATATCACTCCGTGTAAATTAGTTGGTTTGGCGTGACCCAACTCGATATCGTCGAGCCAGTTGTAGGCCATAGTAGCCAGATCCTTCGAATTTTTGTTGGCCAGATCCTCGCAAGTAAGTTTACTAGGACAGGCAGAAAACCTTAGCCTAGGAGAAACCCTCGACTTACTAAGCTTATCTAACCGGTCCAATTTACCTTTTCTATTCTGGGTCCTTCGAGGTTCATCCGCCGAGTCCGAAATTTCAATTGGACCATCATCTGTGTCGCTAAGCGGCTTAATCTTCCTCGACCTAAGAGTTTTGGAAGCCTTAACAGGGGTTTCCAAGTCACTGATCTCGCTAGAATCGCTCCTCCTAGACCTTTTTAGGCCTGTTAGGAGTATCGGAAACAGACATGTGATCGTCCCTATCGTTAGCCGCGAACGTGCTGAGTCCAAGATATTTATCGACGAACGATTGAGCCAAAAAATTTCTATTGCTTTCATCGGCAGTAGCAGCACCTGGTCGGGAGTCCGCCGACAACTCCCCAACCAGTTGTGGCCCTTCGCATGATTCGGCGCAAAGCCCCGACCTGGGGGAGCCAGGGACCCTCCCCCCCCTGCCGGTTCCCGGAGATCCGAACTTTCGAGTCGTTTTCAGAAATCTTACTCATGTCCATAAAGAATAGCCGATGGATTTGTTATCGGTGTCTTCACAGGGGTGGGGGGGGGCGCGGCGGCGGCGAGGGCGAGCAGAGATAGACGCAACCAATAACGGACGCCGTATATATGATCAAACAGACCGATGACTCAGCAGAACGATAGGCTCACAAATAAATCAATATGATTGGACATCTATGCGTCCACGCATCTAAGTGGCCGGCGGCGCAGGACGTAATCCTAACACCCAAGAAACAATACTAAAGGAACTAAATAATAACGCTAACAACGTAAGCACGTATTGTGATCAATCTTAGTAAAAATAACTAAATAAAATTAATAACTAATAGATAATAATTAATAAACTATATATAAGAATAACGGTAATAAATAATATAGAATAATAAATAAATAATGAACAACGAACAATAAGGAAGAAAATAAATAAATGAGTAAACGCATAAATAAATAAACGAGAAATAAATAACAATAGCAATAATCAGAGAACTAAGAAAACCGAAATATAAATTTAAAGTACTTATTTTAGCTCGCTTTTTAAAAACAATAAGAATTAAGAAGAGGTCAGGGGACGAGCAATGTTAGATGTAGAAATTAATTCAACTTATAATTAAATTATGTACAATATACAATACGTTTCGACATTACTTTGTCATCTTCAGTTGTCTAACATTCAAAAATTATTAGTAGTTGAGTATCAATATTTCTAAAAACTTCGCCACATCAGAGGTCATGTCACATATGATCACGATGAAAATCTAATCCCTACGCCGACATTACATAGTTATATTAAGATTTTTTTGAAAAGAATTTTCCTATATACAGTTTCTTCGTTTGAAGACGAGGAATTGTGTGGTCTGTACAGTAAATTCTATGTGTAGTCCTAGCAGGAATTGTGATGAAATTGTCGTCCATGTTACAATTGCGAGACAATAATTAGAATTTATGGTTTCTAATCTATGTGTGCATGTGTTATGTGTCTTCGTTAAAACTTACTTAGTAAGTTTGATAAAGTGCTTTGGTTCATTTTTTGAAAGAAATTACTTTAACTCGCGGCAATGGTCCGAGTTCCGATCGTTACGTATGTTAAACTTACACTGATCGCACGAGTTATAAAGGTCGACTATTGTCTGTATCTGATGTTATTATTATAAACAATGTGTCTATTTTTGATTCGAGAGATAATTTAGTATACAATAATATGATTCGTCCAAAAATTTTGTGTCCCTCTGCGAATTAATTCCATGTCTTTGCTCTTTGATATGCAGCATCTCTGAAATCTGTCTCTTGTTGTAATTTGATTCAATATCTAACATTTTCACATTATCCCAATCAAMTTCATGRTTAYATTTTATTATATGTTCCGAAATCACCGAGTGTTTRGTGTTATCCAATTTAATGTTATTACGATGTTCTTTGATCCTTGTTTTTAATTGTCTCTTCGTTTGTCCTGTATACGTCGCTTCGCAATTCTTGCAACTGATTTTGTAAACTATATTATTTTTTTGCGTTAAGTCTGTTGTATCTTTTTGTACTTTAATATATTTATTCATCTTATTCAATATTCTAAAGCCTACCGTGAAAACCTTTTTGTTAACTAATGATCTCGGAAACGTCTTGCACATACGGAATTACATAAAATTGTTTTTTTTTTTTTTTTTTAATCATTTTCAGGATCCGTCTCACCACTCAATTCAGTTTTTACCTTGTTGTCATTGTTTAATTTAGTCGTGATTAATTTTTTGATTCTTTTATTCATAGTTTCGAATATGACAGTCAACGGATATCCGTTTTCATTCAGAATTCTAACACATAATTTTAAATTTTTTTGTTGAAATATAAATATAAGATGTAAGATATAATATATAGAATATAGAATATTGTGATCAATAAATCGAGCAAAAAACTAAGTAAACTAAAACTAATCGTTACTAATAATCAAAACAATTACCAATAGGGAGGCGGAAACTCGACCGCGCCGCCCGTCAATCACGCAACAATCTTTTCACTGAAAACCGGCCTTGAGTTAGCCCGAGTATAGAGCCTCCGTCTACAAAGTCATATTCAATGGCTGTATGAACATCTAGGAACTTTTATCCACAAAACCTTACGTTCTTTAACCTGGGGCACCAGGTATATGTTTCATAACCTTAACGCAATAGTATAATAACATAACCTCACAATTCCAATTAAATGAATACCAATAAAAATAGTAGTAATAGTGGATGAACAAGAAAACCCACCTATCTTGTAGATCTTCTTATAGCGTCGCTCCGCAACATATGTACATATAGTATAATAAATAATAAGGCCTATTTTATATATTTTATAGGCACATTTCAGTAGTGGGTAGGTAATAATAATATATATTCGGTGATATCAAACAATGATTAAATAAAACGGCGTAGCTGTCCGATAACAGATAACAATAAAACCTCAAGAATCAATTAGCTCAACGCACTAATAACAACAACTCATGCCACTGACAGCATGGGACGATTACATGGATATTATGTATATAACATGTAGTGCCACCGCAATCTTATTCTTACATTAGTACGCGCAATATGCGGTAATTGCCGCAGTATACAAATTGAATAGTAATAATAAACACACGCATTAATAGCGCATAAGCCCTAATTAGTCGGAAGCAATCTAATGATTGGTCATGACGTCTGCTATCCAGAAAGCTTAATTACCAAATTAAATAATATGAATAACAATGGAATAATAAATAATAACAAAAGACTAAAGTAATCAGTAAAAGAGTAATTTTGACAATGATAGACAAGACTAGAATTTCACAATATTGTAGATCGTAAAATAATGCTCAATCAATACGATGTAGCAAGATAAGTAGTTCACTATAGTAAATTGTGAATACAACTAAGATTTATAACTAATACAGAATATATTTAATATTAGGCATAGTACAAATATAACATGAATATAACCGAAATATATCTGCTCCCCCAGCTCCGAGTTCAAAGTCGAAAAAAGCACTGATCAGAATGTGGCAAGGTGTAAACTCTTATATAAATAATAACAGTACAGTACAACATACAATTACAAATTCTCACAGACAACATATCACTGAATAAATACACGCGAACTCGCATAAATCAAAATTAAATTAATTAAAATCGGAATAAATTATTCGATTAAATCAAGATTAAAACAAGGAATTAATGTTAAATGTATATACTAAGTCAGCAAGGCTAAAAGTAGCAAGGCAACAATAAAAGTAAAGTAATGTAAAATAAAATAAGCAAATTCAGAGCCTTACCTAACGATAGGATAAAATAAAATATATAACACAAATGTTATAACTAGATTGAGCGAATGCTTAAGTTCGTAAATTCGGAATCCGCGATTACATAAACAGCTCAATCCTTACTGACTAAAATAATACATAAATATAAATAAAAAATATGGATATATAAATATATAAAATGTAAAAATCTAAAAATCTAAATCTGAGATTTAAGATCTAAGATCAAGAACCGAGAGATAAGTAATAGTAGAAGGAAATTTAAAAGTTGATTTCACCTAAAAACACAAAATTGCTATTCGCAGCAAATACAGCAAATACCCGCGTACACACAACAGAAACAATAGGTACATAAATAAATAAGAGAATAAATAAATAAAACGGAAACATAAATAAATACATAAATACATAAGTAAACGAACAGACGAAACGAGAAGCCGCACAGCCGCGAGACAAAAAGCGATATAAAGTACCACAAATATAGCGCGTATTCTAACTCAAGATAACGAAGAAGGTTAAAAGTTAATTAAGATAATAAAAGAAGTAATAAATAAATTATAAATAAACGATCAAAACAACGAAATAGGCGAATAATCATTAGCTTAAAACACTTAATGAATAATAATAGATAGTAATGATAAAAATAAGAGTGTACTAAGTAACTAATCCATTAATTAATCGATCGGTCAGTCAATGACAAGCGCGTTCATCAGCTAGTTAGGTAAGAAAAGTAAAAAATAAAGTAAGAAATAATAATAAGAAATAATAATAAGTAGATGGACGTAAGATAAACAAATAAATTACATTAGAAGTAAACTTAAAAGTAAGAATAAGTAATAAAATAAAATAAATAACTATACTAAGTAATAAATAATAAGATGAATAACTAAGTAGGTAAAGGACGAGAATAGAAAATTATTATTATTCCGTTCTAAAAGTATGTCTAGATAATTAAGTAAACTAACTATAATTAACCTAACACTAATGAGCCATCGACCCAACCAAACTAACGCGCTCTAACTATTCACTCAATAATCTCAGTCTCGTCCCGTTGCGTTCTTCACCACAAAAAAGGAAAGAAGGAAAGATGAATTGTCTCAGGTCCATGATCACCAGAAATTCCAGACATAATCTGCAAACCAGCAGTACATTAATAAAATCCAATTGACATATACATCATATACTTCATAAATAGATAATAAGTGACCGATGTATAAATATATACAATAAACCACGAGATCTGCAACTCAGGCTAAATGAAGAATAGATAGATAGAGGAGAGTTCAAAGTAAAGGACTCTCCTTACAATCAATTAACAATCTGTATGTCAACATAATCATCCATCATAAATGTGCATCAAGATCCGTTCCTCCAAACGTTGAACGACACATAAAAATTGCTAACAAATGGAGGACAGCTAGCATATAACAATGTTAAAATATAATATAAATAATATAATAATATATTTCAATAACAATGGATAGGAAAGGAAACAGAAAAATTCAAAAGACTTATCATATACCCGCTCATCCGCAGGCGAGGGTCGGAGCACTTAAACTAATGACTCAGTTAGCATTATACGAGTTCGGTAAATATAATTAAATAATTAAAATGAATATCGACACTTGACACACGAAATCACACGATAAGTAAAAGAGATCATCTTGTCTTCTTCCCGACAAGAAGCAATCCGATTTGCCGAAAAGCTAGGGACTCGAAGCGGGAGCCAATCAGAACGCGTGGAATTAGCATGACATGCCAAATTATCAAAATTAGTCGTTATCAATGGCTTAGTTTCCACCGAAGCCTTTTATTCGCACCTAGTGCGACGTAGAATCAAATTTAAGTCGATGGAAATGCAAYAGAYHRTDGGAATGAGAGTGAGCTATTGCATTTCCATCGACTTAAATTTGATCCTACGCCGCACTAGGTGCGAATTAAAGGCTTCGGTGGAAACTAGAGCAATGTAAAGATGCAAAATTTTATCAGAACTCGAGCTAACAAGGATTGCTCCCGAAAATAATCCAGACTTTTAGGTCTGTGCGCGACACGAAGAAAAGTGTAATATAATTATATAAGCAACAAGATGTATGACAAAAGTAAGGCCTTGTGTACACGATGCAAGAAATTGGTCCAAGATCTTGAACGGAGAGAGGATTAACCAATCGCATTTGAATAATTCGATCACTTGATCAATGCGATTGGTTAATCCTCTCTCCGTTCAAGATCTTAGACCAATTTCTTGCATCGTATACACAAGGCCTAAGACAGACCTTTGACGAGCGGTTGCTCTCCAAGGAGAGACAGCCGCCATTACGCCACGCAGAATCGCTCGCAAAATGTGCAGGCACAACAATCATCGAAATAATAGCATCCAGTGAAGAAAAACAGCTTCCTTAATTCCAGAATGCTGTACAAAGCACATAGAGCACGAAAACGTCCGCTCACCACACAACGCACGCAGATGCGAAAAAACGCAAACTCAGCACACAGTCACACGCGACACGTCTACCCACGACCGCCGCCGCCACGGGACCCCCTGAAGGAAATGATCCGGGGCAGCTGCTGTCTGCGAGCAAGCCAGTGGAAGCCTCATCAACCTACAATATTTCCTAAGCGGTGCGCTCCATATGAACGACGAAATACCTAGGCCACCATCCCTAATGCTTGCGTGGAAATAGGCGTTGAATCCAAGGGCAGATTCAGCCATTTCTTCACTGCCGACCGTATTATTCTGTCACTTTTCCTCAATATATTTAAATTGATGTTACCAAGCTCCAACTTGTAGAACAGACTTGGCTGGATAAACGTTCTTAGGGCGAAAAGTCGCTGCTGAGGCTTGAGTGGAACCTTAGTCAGTTTTTCGAGCGAGTCAGTGAGCTCCGGAGTTACGTCGATCTTAACTCTACCCTCCGGTGTGAACGGAATACCCAGGTACCTCCATTCGTTCGATCTTCTAAGAGCTGGCAAGATGCTTTGGTTACACAAGAAGACCGTGCTTCCATCGATCACCATTTTCTTCTCGTGAGGGACGTTCTTAAGCGCAACCGTCATACACTTCGCCGCATTTATGTGTAGGCAATACCTTTCCAAATAGCTAGATGCTGTGTCCAATAGTTTCTGTAATCCCATAGGCGTAGAGGCAAATAGAAGCAGGTCATCAGCGAAGGCAGCGGCGTTCAACGTAAGATTCCCAACCCTAGCTCCAACATACTCGGGGAGAGCCTTGATCATTTGATCCATTATCATATTAAATATTAAATATGATGTGTGACGTAGGGTCGCCTTGCTTGACACCGCATGTTGGGTGTATTCGGTTAGAAGTCCATGAATTGCAGGTTAAGACGGTAGTGCTTTTTTCATAAACATCGGTTATATAGTTGATCATATCCGCGGGTAATCCCTTTACCCTCAGCGTCTCTCATATTGTCGAGTGTGACACGGAGTCGAAGGCCTTGGCAATATCAAGAGATGCCATGAACAATGGCTTATGACAATGGTGGTATCTTAACACCAGGTCCAGCAAAAAAACGCTGTCCGAGCAGCGGTCAGTGGGTTTAAATGCTCTCTGTCTCTGATCCAATTTAATTTTATCAGCCATGCGAATTGCTAGGACTTTATGGAGTGTTCTAATAAGAACCGAAGACACTGATAGGAAATCGGAAGGCAGCCCCGCATTGGCCTTCTTTGGAATCAGGGAAGTTACCGACTCTAGCAGATATGTGGGAGCTTTCCCGCACCAGATGATAATGTTGAGAATTCTAACTAGTATTCCTAGTGGAATCCTGCGTAACAGTCTAGCTGAAAGCCCATCGGGTCCGGATGAAGTAGTGCTTGCGGGCAATGTCTTTCTAATTTCTTGCGCCGAAACAGGGTCCCAGAGCCCATCTATGGCAGGCTGGGCTTCATCCCCTCCCGAGGAAGAGCCCGAGTCCCCTCGCATAATGTTTTCCCAATAAGGCATCATTGTCTCCCTAGCAGAAGCCTCAACACCGGATATATCATCGAGCAACATGTGAATGCACTTGCTACAGTTTTTCCGCCACAAGTCCTGCGTTCGGGCATAGTCTGCTCTCCTCTTGTGGCGCTTAGACTTAGCGGGTTGTCGCTATTTAACGTCAATCTTTCCTCTAGTCCTTATTTTTACTGGGAAAGTCTCCTGCAAATAAAGGGTCAATCTGTCTAGGATTTCTGTTTCATTTGCAGTCGCCAGAGACTGGCATATCCTCTGTAGCTTCATAGCCTGAAAGTCATTGTTCGTCGAGACTGGTTGTAAAGAGAGATATTCCTCAATCGCCTTTTTGGGACCTGAACGGTTAATGTTAAAACTCCCACTCGCTAGATTGGTGGCTGTTTGCCCGCTATTAGAAGGAGCCGCGACGTATTTCGACAAGATATCCTGGACCAACTGGTGATATTCTGGCTGCTTTCTCCTAGATTTTATGCTCTCCAAGGTTCTATCACGAAAGTCTCGCAAAGCTTAGTTCATAAACCTTTCTTCTCGTTGGACAAATTCGGCCTCCTTTCGCACTAACAAACGGATCTCCTCCTCACTTCATCTGGCCTTGGTTGCAACTGTATTTTGTTGAGAATCGTACCAATCAGGGTGTGCTCTCCGATGGTGGACACCTCTTCCAGTGGCAGTAATGGTAAATGTTCTGCCACACCTTGGGAAGAGCAAACGTACACCGGGTCAGGGTCCGGGGGCCTATCAGGGGGAACTGGCCTATTCCTAAGAGCTGGACTCCTTGAGCCGGAGGGTCCGAGGTTACTATCTATCCGAGGCTTATTCTAAGGGTGAGTTTCCACCGAGCGGGTCACGCGTCTCGTCGTCCGTTGCGTTACGAATTAACCAATCAAAACATCCCATTTAATTGCATCATTTGCCGCGCGATTCTTGCACAATGCAGCGGTAAATTGCTCGACATTCTAGAGACAAAAGATTCTTCGTATGAGATCATGGTGGTTTCTTCCACCATGTATGAGATTCCGAAACGCGCACAGATATGAGATTTGTGCGAGATAATTTTAGGATTGGAAGCATTCTTAAAAATGTACGCACGCACGCACGCACGCACGCACGCACGCACGCACGCACGCACGCACGCACGCA
>JANQDE010000146.1:113503-125559 GCA_037157785.1 Cephalotes varians
AAAAATATTCAAAAATATTCTAAAAATATGCACTTAAAAAATTTTTTTATCCAAAACTCTAATACTGACACTTACCTTTTTTCAATGCACACACAGAAATTTTATTCAAAAAAAATTTTTTTTGAATAAAAATAACGTTGAACGCATATGGGGTCGTTTCGTACCTCAAAACTTTTTATACGTGACTTCGACGAAAGCCACAGCCAAACTGAAGGTATAACGATGCTTACCAATTGCATTATCGTATAGTAGTACTCACAATCTAACTATAGATAGCGACACAGATGCTCATTTAGTCTATGCTTAAGTGGTATGCTGCTTTAAAAAAAGGACTGGGGTATTCTGGATCCCATATGCGCCTTAAGGGTTAATAATCGTTGAATTCTATGCATGCGTTACCATGTAATATGTATCAAACACGCATTCTTATGAATTATACCAATCAAATGCATACTTTTATTAAATTTGATGCGCATTTTAACGTGCGGCAACGCGTGCGTGGAAATTAGTAGTGAAAATAATTATTTTAATTTTGTACATTTATTTCAAATTATAAGAAATTATATTACTTCTTTCTGCACTTCCTTCAATAATTGTTTCATTACTTAAAAGCAACTATATACAATAAATAAATATTAAATAACAAATAGACTATAGACCGGTATGTGACAACAATTAATTACAAATGCTCTACACCAATCAAAGCTAGATGTTCGTGCTAATGATCTTCTTTTTATGACTTTATATACATTTCATTTATATACACGGTGCGTCACCAAAATCCGGACAAATCGAACAATTTCTTTAAACGAAATTTTATTAACGAAAAAAATTGAATATTGCAAAAAATTTTTTTACATATCATGTAGTGAGTTGTATACAGAGTATAATTATTCAATATAGCCCCTATCAGCTTCAATCACGGCCTCTATTCTCGATCTGAAGCGTTCGCATGCATGTTGTAGTGTAGCGCTGTTTATATCGGCGAATGCTGCTTCAATAGCGGTCCTTAATGACGTCACGTTGGGATGCCTGGACTTGTTGGTGACCCTTTCAACAACGCTCCACACGTAGTAGTCCAAGGGATTTAAATCTGAGCTATTAGGAGGTTAGAATTCCTTGGACCAAAACATATCGATATTGTCTAAGAGCCAGTTTTGGACGTCGAACAAATGGCTCGTGTGAGCCGGTGCACCGTCCTGCTGAAACACTGGCCTTCCAGACGCAACAGTTTCCATCCACGGCTTCACTACACTCGCCAGAACATTCACATACACTTCTTTAATAACCGTTTTCTTATTTTTAAAGAAATTCGGTGGCATGACATCACCCTCACTGGACACAACACCCAGCACGTGAACATTGGTCGGACATGTTGTTCTGGCAATAATGGGAACATCCTCGGCGTCGTGGGCGAGCCAGCGGTCATTCCTCCAGTTGATCTTGGCATTCACAGTAAAAATTGGTGATCGTCCAGCGCGAAGGCCTTCGATAATTGCGGCTCTTCGATTATATTCTCTGCTTGGTCAGTGTTTCAGCAGGACGGTGCATCGGCTCACACGAGCCATTTGTTCGACATCCAAAACTGGCTCTCAGACAATATCGCTATGTTTTGGTCCAAGGAATTCTGTAGGGAATTTGTCGTCCGATGGCGCCACGATGTCGCCTAATCCAGATAGCCAAACCTGAAAAGACAGATTTTGAGCAGAATCTGTTATAAATTTCAGTTGCCAGAAAGGCAACAAATTTCACACAGAATCTGTAATATCTGACGATGTCAGCAAATTACTGCTAGAAATCTAACAGAACTTATTGACATTTTATGCTAGCAGATTGGCGATAGAAATCAAACAGAACCTACTGTCAGAATCTGACGGCAGACTGATAGCAGACATCGAGCAGGATCTGCACTCTCACTGAATATTTCCAAGATTGCCGCTAGATAGTGTTCATTGTCCATTTCTCGTATTTAAAATTTGTCGGGGTCTTTATATAACTGAAATCTATTGAAACTGAGGCATGTCATAATTATTTCTACTATTATTTATGCATACACTTATTAGTGCTATGATTGTGATTTTGCAACAAGGAAGCTAATAAGCATAGTTAGAAAATGATCGTTGTTAGATCGATGTTAGTACAAAGAAGAAAGGCTACGATATTTTTATAATTTTAGAATATATTTTTCAGAATATATTCTCAAAATTTAATGTGCTTTAATGTAAACTATATTAATTTCTGTTAATAAAACTTAATATTATTTAATTTTTACTTGTTATGTTTAAAATTAATATTTTAAAAATAAATAAAATAGAAAAAGTTATTTTTGAAGATTTTTCAGTAGCAATGACGTCACAATTTAAATACCTATAAAAGCAACAGATCCTGCTCGATTTCTGCCGCCAATTTGCCGTCAGATTCTGTCCGCAGGTTCTGCTCAATTTCTGCTGCCAATCTGCGGTCTTACTATGTGAACAAGTTCTCTCAACAGAACGGAAGCAGAATGGGACCGCAGTTGATGTCAGTCTGCTGACATTTTCTGATCAAATCTGCTGCCAGTCTGTCGACAGTCTGCTAACATTTTGTTTGCTGGGTAATACACCTGTCATGCGCGATAACCGAAATAGCGTCTAGAGTAGGTCTTGCGCTGCTCCGGAAATGAGGTCAACAACCGAATAATCTGAAGCACGCTAGAATTATCGAACGGCTGATCGATCTTCCGCCCAGGATCTCGTCAGGACACTCCTATTCGGGCCATCGGGGCGGAAGGAAGTGGTTGAAGTTCCACGTGTCGATTAAGTCGGAGTAAAGCCGAAGTCGTTCGGTTAAATAGTCAGTAAATCGGAGCAATCTTGTAAACCGAATCGGAGGTGTTCCCCGCTAACTAATAAAGAGTTATTTCTTCAACTAAAGTGTCGTAGTGACAACCTGCCAGTTATCCTATCCGGTTAACGAAATGATCGTTGTCGCTACTCTTTCTCTTCGTAAGAAGATTACGCCGGTTTAAAGACGAGACAATAACTTATTATCCAACGGGATCTTACAATATCGATGCCGCGGCCATTTTGAGTTTATGACTGTTTATTAGAAGCAGGCTTACTCAGGCTGCGTTTCGATATTCATTGTCAGTACTAAAAATCTATGGTGCATGTCACGTATACTATAGATTTTCAGTACTGGCAGTGAATATCGAAACGCAGCCTCAATTGCCAAGAGTGACGTTTGGCAGAGGCACAATATGGAGGGAAATTTAAATTGAAATTTATCCGGATTTTGATGACGCACCCTGTACATTCACCAAATAAATATTAATTATATGTTTAATCTGAATGTTGTTTAATGAACTATTACTTGATTTGCTAAAAAGAATGATTTCCTACAAATAATTTTTAATATGTTTATATGTTATATGTATGTACATGTGAAATAGTAATATTTTATACTTTATTTATCTCTTATTTTTTTTTTATACAATAATTGAAGAAACAGATATATTTTCCTCAAGCAGTGGAATAAATGTTTGCAATTCTGGAGCATATTCTATTCATGTGGTATTTCAGATGATAATTTTTCTAATAACGAAATGAATGTTCTTTTATATACTCCTTTGGAATTAATTACAGATTCTCAAATGCTGATTTTTCTAAAGATATCTAAAAAAGTTAATAAAATATTTTCATTTACATAAAATGCTTCCATATTATCCTGTAAGCAAATCCTGTTTGCAGTATATCAGTTAATTCGATCAAAAAATGAGCATCAACTGTTTGAATTAAGATTATAGCTGTGTTTCAAAATCCACGTTAAAAATCTATAATTAATTTTAAAAAATCTATAAAATGCACTTAAATTATAGATTTTCGGCGCTGTCAGTGAATTTTGGAACATAGCTTATGTTTGGCCGATAGAACTTGGTGATATAATCTGACAATAGATCGATGACAGAAATCAAATAAAATCTGTCAAACACAAATACAGATTCTGTCATTTCTGTCGGCAATTTACATCTAACTGTGTAACAATTAAATTAAAGGAAATGTATATCGAAGTCTGTTTGATTTCTGCTACTAATTTATTATTATATTTGGTTGACAAATTTTGTTCTCTATTTCTGTCAACATTCTGTTAACAGCATTTGTATATACTAATTCTTATATTATATATATAATTCTTTTATCAATAAAATATATAGCAGATACTTTGCAGATTCTGCTTTTGTTGTCTGGAAACTTGGTTATCTGAAACATATTCTTAGTTATTAATTGCATACATACAAATCAATATTATAGAGAAAGTACTACATTTGAAATTTTATGTTATGTAATAATTTTTTCAAATACCTATTTACTTAAAATTATGATAAATATAATATATGAAATAGAATAAAATGAAAACCACAATAGCAATCTGAAGATTTAGTAAGAAAATAAAAACTACAAGACAAAACTATTTAATGTAATTTCCTCTAATTTTACATTAAATAATCGACATATAGTTTATTTTCTTTAATTTATATAGTAAGTATTCTATATCACTTTTATGTTTTCTTACATATTTTATAAGAATAAAATAATATCAGACTTTCGATTGCGCGGATCTAACTTGTGGATCATATCCAGGGATCGAAAGCGGAGAAAAGAAAGAAGCTAGCTAGAGATACGTAAAACAAAAGTTGAATTTATTAACAGAAACGTAAAATGAAGGGCGTGGATTTACAGTAGTTATGAGATGATTACAGAAAGTGACGTGCAATATTACGAGAATAGAAAACGGCGTGAGACGATTATATTATAATGACGACATTACAACGACAATATGTACGTACGATGGCGAGATATTTGGACAAGAGACGTAAGACGATTACGTTACAGTGATGGCGTGAAATGATTATGTTACAATGAATTGCGACTTAAGACAATGATTATGTACAATAATTGCTCGTATAAATAATTAGCAAGGCGGGCGGGCAACTATTAAAAAAATTAAAATATTTAATAAAAAAATAAAGAATTTAACCAAAATAAAAAAAATATATTAAAAAATACAAACAAACTTGGCGCTGCTAGTACTTTAAGAAGTAGCAGCGCCAAGTTTGTTTGTATTTTTTAATATATTTTTTTTATTTTGGTTAAATTCTTTATTTTTTTATTACATATTTTAATTTTTTTAATAGTTTATATTTTTATGTATTAATTTTTTTATATATATTGTATTCATAGTTCTTTCTTAAATTCCACTTGACGCCATTTCTTAATATTATATTTTTTTATAGAAAGTATATATAGGACAACTTTTTTGAAAAATAAAATTATTGTTCTGTTTTGATTGTGAAAAGAGTGTGTACTTGGCGCCCTTTTTTTACCTTTTCTTTAAAAAAGGTAATTTTTGATAGTCAACTTTACGTAACAAAATATCAATTTTATTGTTTGAAAGTCTTTTTTGTTCTTCTAATGAAGATAATTTAAATCCTATATCTGTCAATTTTCTTACCACATAACGTTGAAAATCAAAGCTTGCTAAAAGTATAAAATAAAATTATTAAGATATAAAATTAATAAAACAAATTATTTAAACAGATTCATAAATCAAATTAAGCAATTACATGAACTATTATTGTTTTTAGTTTTGTAGTATTTATCAGGAGATTTGTCATATATAAACTGGTCATCTTTATTAAGTATTGCTACAAAAGAAAGTTAATATACATGTTTAAAAAAATTATAATATTCTAAAATTATATAACTATATAATATTCTTATAATTATAAAATTACCTGTCACAATTATCAGCCAAAAAACTATCTGTTCTTTAATTTGTTTCCATTAAATTAGTATTTACTTTTTCTAATTCTTTTTCTTTGCGGACAGATATTTGTTCTATATTTGAATATAAATAATATAAATAATAAAATTGAATATAAATAATAAAATTAGTTAAAATATTGTATTATATAAACATTATTTATTAATTTTTTAATTACTCATTTAATTACTCATAATTGCTTCGATTTATTATAAGATGTACTCATTTTTATGTCACATGCTTTTTTCATATGTGGAACTTTAGGGTAAGGTGATAACTGAATCCTTTTATCATCATCAGTAGCGTTGTCATCGCTGTTTGATATTATTTTTTTAGCCCTGTTCTTTCGAGATTTTTTTAACTCTTCAGAGTCATCGCTCTCTGAATTTATGTCCGATATAAATTCTTTTTTTAATTTGAATAATCCTTTCTCATATGTGTCTAAACAGAAAATACAATTTATCAATGCTTAACAGAGAGTCAAAAGAAACAACTTATTACATACTTTTAATTTATAATAGCAACTTCTTAACATTAAAATATATAACATTTGTTTTGTTTATGTAACTTACTTGCAGTAGCTAATATTCTTTTCACGTTATACATGGGCCAATTATCCTCAGGTAAAATATTTTTTTGCATAACTTTTGCAAATCTCACATGTGAAGTAAATTGTGGTCAACAAACAGCATTCTTATCTTTTATTAGCCAGGAGGTAGGAATCATTTGCAAACCATCTTCAAATTCAACAATAGAGTATAACTCTTCCATGATGAAAACTATTGTATCTTTTTTCTCTTTATTCTATCTTACAAACATATTTGAAATTATTAATTATTATGCAGCAATGGGAAGGCTGCAAACTTATTATCTTTTATTAATGGTAGTTTAACATATTTTGTTTCAACATCTTCTACTGGCCACATTTTTAATTCTGATAAGTTATCTATAATAAATATTCCTATAAGAGACGAATGACAAGGAATATTGTACAAATCTTCTTTATGACAAAATTCGTTGCCTATAATAGCATTTGTATATTTAAGCTCTTTACAGTAAGCAATATTTTCACTTCAATAATGTTTCCATTTCTTAAACGACAACAATTACCTGCCAAAATATCGATGCGTATGTCGTATTTAAGTAATCTCGTATTTAAGTAATCTCGTATTTAAGTAATCTATTCGATATTGTGGCTCAATATTCGATATTATAGCAACCTTCTATTAAAGGACCTTTTGTATGAGTAGATTCGAGATCTACTAAAAAATGACATGTTATTTCAGATTCTTTTACTTTTTCTTTGATTTTATTTTGTTCATATTCAATACATCTGCGAACTATTTGTTCTAGTGGTTTATCAGGCTTTTTTCATAATTTTTTAAATGTTTGTAAGTAATTCTCATATTTAAAAGCACTAAAATAATCTAATATACCAAACTTTTTTGCATCTTCTACTATATGAATTAGTCCATGTACATCATGAAACATTATGTACACCATATAATAACTTGAATGATGATAGAAAATATTGAAGAAAATCAAGTCGTAATCAATAAAATCTCATAACTTTAAGGAACATAATATTCTAATTGTCACATGTAACACTAGAAAATGGTTACATAAATCTTTTCGAAGAAAAAACTTGAAAGTTATAGGGCCAATGTATAATAACAAATTTCGAAATTCTGTAGCTTTCCATAGTTTTATAAAACTAAGTAATCTTGGTTTACGTGCAAATTCGCATGGCATATATAATTTTAATATATTTTCTAGCTGCCATGAGATTGCTTCAACTTTTTTGTATTGTAAACGAACTTTAAGTTCTCCAAAAATAACCACATGTATAATAATTTTCGCATAACACCTAACCAAATAAGGTGCATGTAATCTAAAGGTACATTATTTACAAGATCGAAATTTGGAATTTCTAAGAGAATTGAATATCCAACATATTTTTCTTTCTTTCTTAAACGGAAATCTACGTCTGTTCGTAATTGCGCATTAATTTCAGGAAAACAAATTTTGCCATTAATGTAACTGCCTTCGGTATTACATTTTGTACAACTGAAATAACCATTATGTCCTTATCCTTTTATTTTTAGTATAAATGCTTTTGCTGACGCATCACATATTATCGAATCTATTGTACATGGAATATTTTTATTATTAATAATAATTCTTTCTTTACATAATAGTTTTGCCTCATTAACAAATTTTCCAAGAAATTCATTTAAATCAGTTGGTTTTTGTGTACCATAATAAATACCAATGACAAAAACTTTTTTCAAATCAGGTACGAATCCAAAAATTGGCCAAAATTGACGTTGTGATGACTTTGATAATGGTAATTTATAAATATTTATAGATATTTGAATATTAGCAATATTTTTTGAAATCGATGATATGGTATTTAATATTGATTTTATCAAATCAAAGTGATAATAATAATCATTACCACAAACATCTGTATCAGTATTGCGAAGAGTATTTACAAGACTTCTCGGATCAGATGGAATGTCAAAACTACAATTTTGACATGTATATTGTTTTATACCTTTTAATAACAAACGTAATGATGATTGCGAAATACATTTCGTAACTGCCCAATTAGCTAAAAATTTCTTAAAGTTAATATTTTTATCTGATTTACTATTTGAATCATTACTTTCTATATTGTTTGTTATATCTTGCAAGATTCTGGTATTATGATCAAATCTCAGATTCACTTATTGTATCATTATCAGATATGAAATTTTCATTTTGTAACTCGTTTTCTTTTTGTAATTCATTTTCATTTTGTAATTCATTTTTATTTTGTAATTTATTTTCATTATTGTAGTTCATTTTCTTTTTGTAATTCATTTTCATTTTGTAATTCATTTTCGTTTTGTAATTCATTTTCGTTTTGTAATTTATATTCATTTTATAACTCATTTTCATTTTGTAATTCATTTTCATTTTGTAATTCATTTTCGCAAAATAATGTTGAATTGGATATTAATCAAAGGATTCCATTAAAATTTCTGTTTTCAACTTCGCTTTTCATTCTATGTGAGGAACTAATTGCACGTTTGTAAACAGATTTTTCCTCTCGTAACATGTTCTGTATAAACGATTTAATGACAAATATTAAGATGATAAATTTAAAAAAATGGAAATTTAGAAATAAGTCCCGGATGCACATAGTGTAAAATAAACCACCAACCATTAAATAGATTTTAGCCAAATCTATCTTAATCTTATTTAAGCATTCTGATTCGTGGTGTTTGTTTATACTGTAAGTATCATCCTTCTCAAAATTTAATTAAAAAAAAATCTTTGAAATACAATATGTGAATAATTGAGTATGATATCTGCGAATTTCTTTTAATTAAACAGAATCAATTTTTTATATCAATTTGTTTTTCAACAATATTGTTTAAATATAATAAAATATATCATTATGGTCTTTCTATACTTTAAAAAATATTTAATACGTTCGCTACCAGTCAAGTTTGAAAAATCCTTGCTATGGCCCATGCTTTTCTTTTACGTAATATGTTGCACATATTCATTTGTACACATATAAAACATACATATAATCAACAACAATTGATAATATGGGTAATCATGAGTAATCAAAAAAGCAACAACTACTGTTGAACAAATAATTGATAATCAATTTGTACACATATGGGTAATCAACAATGTCACACATATGTGACGTCGGGCTCTCGAAACGAACCGCTGTGTCACACGTATGTGATACCTGGTAGTGAACGTGTCAAAGAGAAACAAGATTCTTTACTTTATTTTTCATTAGACAAATTATTTTGTATCTTTGAATTTTATAACAATGTTTAAGAGTATATACATCTAGAGGCCAAAAAAAAAGATTTTTGGGAACTTTTTCACACAAAAGTAACTAAATATGAGAAGGTTTCAATTGCACATGTCATTGGCTGTGTGACAAGCATCTTGCGCCTAATATAGAATCAGCTTAGCACAAAATCAGCTTAGGGTCTGAGCACAAAAATTGTCGTAATTGTTTCCCATAGAATCGTAAATTAACGCACAAAAATTGATGTAAATGTATGCAGTATGCAGTGAATCTTCCAACAAGGAATGCAAGTCGATACAAGTCTTTTCATAGTCCGATCTCATATTGGCTTTTCATTTAGTGACACGTAAGTTTACTGGATGTATATTATTTTGAACTTTAAAGTATTAATAGTTAAACAATCGTACAAAGTAATGAATGTTATTATTTCCTAATGGTTTGTGTATTAAAGAAAGTCATCATACCAATCTACATTGTTCTAGAGGTTCTAAAATTCTTTATATGTTACGTATTACTACAAAATGTGTGAAATCACAAAAAATTACCTTTTTAAATAAAGAACTTTAGAATCTCTAGAACAATGTAGACTGGTATGATGACTTTCTTTAATACACGAACAAAAAAACGTATACGCGCTCAAAGAAGATCTTCAAAAATAACACTTGCATAAAATATTAATTATTTATTTTAATTTGACAATACAAAATGTATAAAATGACAACAAATTTATCTTTGTACAAAAAAACAAAAAATTGATCTTTCCTATAAAAGTAGTGATATTAAAAAAATGCGCCAACTGTAAAAATGGATGTTCATATTTTTTATATAAAAATAATAATATCTGAAAATTGTGCCAATAAAAATAGATAGTTAAATAAATTAAATCTATTTCTTTGTTACTTTGGTCAGTGTTCGTAATATAATCTTATATATAAAATTGTCTTGAGTTTATCTTCAGATACTAATCATTTCATTGATTAGGGAACATTTGAAGATGAATTTAAAACGATTTTAAAGATAAGATCAGACTATGAATACCATTACCTTACCTTCGATATTATTCGCTATTGTGCGCCAATATAAGGTTGCTGTGCGCCTATAAAAAACAATTGCTATGCTGCCAAACCGAATAAATATTTTAAATGCTTTGGTATATGAACTAATTAATTGATTCCTTATAAATTAAATTACTATCTTATTTACATATATACTTAATCTAATCTTTATTTTACAATATGTACACGTATATTCAAGAGAAAAAGTAAAATACATAGATACACCAAGTACGCACGCACGCACTGAAAGAAAAGAAATTAGTCAATTAAGATTTACAACTAAAATATTTATTCGGTTTGGCAGCGTCAAGTATTTTGAAAAAATAAAATATTTGTATTAAAATATTTATTTGTCAAACTGAATATGTATCTTAATTGCTTAACTCTCTCTCTCTCTTTCTCACTGCGTACGTGCGTACGATAAAATACTTATTTAGAAAATATTTTTTTAGTTGTATTTAAATATTTATATATAAAATTACTTATTTATACGTAAAAATGTATTAAAATATTTATTTGCTTTAAAATATTTATTTATATTAAAATATTTATTTGTACCAAAATACTTATTTGTCTGCTTATTATTTTCTTCCTATTTCTTTTTTGTATCGACACATAGCAATTGTTTTTTATAAGTGCACAACCTTATATCGACGCAACGAATAATATCAAAAGTGAATAGTATTTATAGTCCGATCTTATCTTTAAGATCGTTTTAAGTTCATCTTCAAATGTTCCCTAATCAATGAAATGATTAGTATGTGAAGATAAACTCAAGACAATCTTATACATAAGATCATACTATGAACACTGATCAAAGAATAGTAATAAAGAAATAGATTTAGTTTATTTAACTATCTATTTTTATTGGCATAATTTTTAGATATTATTATTTTCATAGAAAATAATTTAAACATCCATTTTTACAGTTGGCATTTTTTTGACATCACTACTTTTGTAGGGAAGATAAATTTTTTGTCTTTTTTGTACAAAGATAGATATGTTATGATTACATACATTTTGTATTGTCAAATTAAATTAAATATATTAATATTTTGTGCAAGAATTATTTTTGAAGATCTTCTTTGAGCGCGTATACTTGGCGCTTTTTTGTACCTTTTTTTAAAATAAAATACACAGTACTATGAGACTTATATCTATCAATACATATCTATTAATATGATTTAATGTAAACGATATGGGTAATATCATTATATTTCCTTGGTTTATGCCTGTAACTTATTTATTGCTTTTATTACACATAGTTAAGGTGCTATTTATTTTTAAATTTATCTCTAAATTTATAATTGTCGGTACTTTTCCTTTCAATGTGGGCCAATTAAAATGAAACATTCTATATACACACACACATACAC
>JANQDE010000146.1:125604-139684 GCA_037157785.1 Cephalotes varians
TATATATATATATATATATTTAAATCGTGTGATAAAATTACACACGCTATTTAAAATATTGTGACAAAACCATATTAAATTTAAATAAAAAGTTTTATATATATATATTTATTTAAATATAAAATAAAAATTCATTCATATCAAAAGATTTCGAATACATGCACTATTTATTATTTTAGTACCAAGTTGTTGTAAATTTTCAAATATCAGTCTTCATTATTAATGTCAATATCAAAGTACTCCTAAATATTCCATTCGTTTGTCCATGATATTCATTAATATGCTCTCCCTCTAGGGATAATGATAAGGGAGGAGGGAGGGATGACAGGATGGTCCAGATGGCTCGCAACAGTCTATCTCCAGCGGACCGGTTCGAATCGTCCCTATGGTGACGGCCAGCGGCGGAATCGAGCATCTCTAGAATGAAATGGCGCTTTTACGCGCCTGCGCATCTCTGATGTATCCCCTCTTTTCTTTTCCCTTTCGCAATATACGAGGAAATTCTCGTCTCGCACGGTCAGCAGTCGTTGGCGTTCTCGTACGCGTTTTTCGTGTTATCGCGACATCGATGATACATCGTTGACAAACGTCACGGCGCATCTCAACATTGTTGTATTCGTTTTCATCTTTACGTCACTACGTTACATATCGTTCGATAGTGCGTTCGATAGTGCGTGACAAAAAGAGAGAAAGATAAGAAGAACGGTGCTCTGTGTTCCATTCAGTGCATTCGGTTGGTAATGTTACGTGATAATGTAATAGATTCGAATTTTTTATCTGCTAGTCTTCTAGAAGATACGATTATAATTCTTTAATTTTGATATACACATAATTATCGATATACATTACATGTATATAAATATCTAATTATCATTATTGTTAGTGAATTATCGGTTGCAAATTAGTTATTATTATATTATGCTAATCAATTTAGGATGCTCGTATATGACATAATGATCGTGAATTTTTTTTAATAATAATCAATGATCAAAAATATTCCAATACACAGTTAAAAGTTTGTTAAATTTAACACATTTTAGTTATCCCAAACAGCCCACCCAAATTTTTGTTTTAATTTAACACAAGATGAGTATGTTAGAAAGTAACACAAATATTATGTAAAAAATTAACACAAAAATTCTAATACCTGACACAATTTGTAAATTATTAGTAGTATATTAGTAATATATTAGGAAATATATTTCTTCAGAAAATTAATATTTATATGTTAAATTAACACGTAAATTTTATTCACCTTTTACCTTAAAATTTATATTTTAAAGTACATTATTTTTATATTTTCATTCACTTGCTCATTGTGTTAGATTTGTACAGTAAAAAAATATTTTGTATTTGTGTTAAAAACGGACTTTGTTAATATTTTTGTGTTGAATTTTTAACACATCCGAGTGTTAATTTAATGTGATTATGTTATTTAGATATTTTGTTAAATTGTTATTTAACATTTTTTAACATTTTTTAGTGTAAAAATAAAAATTTATGAATAAGTGAACAAATAACATAAAAATAATGTAGTTTGAAAACATAAATTGTAAAACAAATGTATCAAAGATGGATGTACATGTTAATTTAACATATTATAATTGTTAAATTTATTGAAGAAATATGTTTCTGTATATTGTTTCTAAATTGTGTCAAAATATTACATTTTTTTGTATTAATTTTTAATATTTGTGTTACTTTCTAACATATTAATCTTGTGTCAAATTAATACAATAATTTGAGTGGACCATTTGGAACACGTAAAATGTGTTAAATTTAATACAAATTTTCTAACAGTGTGAATCTTAATTTAAAATATAAATATATTCACATAATATCACGTTACGTTAAATTAATATTCAAATTAAAAATACAACACAAAAAATTTAACGAGGGCCGATTTATAAATATAAAATATTTTTTACTATATAGTTTAGTTTACGGACGTAGAATATCTGTTACAATTTTCTTAAATTTCCGTAAAATGCAAAGTAAAATATTATAGAAAGAAATAAGAAGAAAAAAATGCTCCACAAATTCATGCGAGAATAAAATAATTGAAATTGGTGTAAAATAGATTTTAAAATAATTAATTTAAATGTACATTAATTTAATGATGTACATTGGTTCTATCTATTCATGTGAGATAACACGACATGATATGATATCAGACTTCATAAAACGAGTAAAAAATATGAAGTCTAATTTAGACAATTGCTCAAATTAGCAATAAATCTATTCTTCTTTGCATTATATTATATTTCTGAATTCTAAATAAGAAAAATTTATTTTTAGATAATAAGAAGCAAAGAAAATAATATAAAATGATTGACTAAAATTATATATATTAATTTAGAAAAAACCCTAAAATATATTATATTATATCTTTTTCGCTGTGACGAAAATTGTTAATATATATAAGCTAATATAGATATTTTATGCGATGAAATACAAAGCTTTACGACATTAAAACTTATTCAATCAATTATTTTATTCTAAATGATTCGTTAAAAAATAGTTAATATTTTCAAGGAAAATAAAAATGAAAAGCAGAACATTGATAAAAGTGCAATTTGAAAAAATAATTTTGATATATAATTGATATATAAAGTAAAATTTTTCTCTCATTTATGATATAAAGAAAGAAAAATTGATAGTTTATTATTTACACTGACTCTTGCGATGCCATAAAGGTTTGCAAAATTTATTAAAAATTTGAATATAAGTGAAAAATTCTTGAAATAAAAATTTATATATATTTTGAATTATATTTTAGATATACAAGATACTATTTTGATATATTATTTTAGTTGGTTTTTTATTTTAGGAAAGAGAATGGAAAAGTTTTACGGTTTTAGAAGAAATACAATGTTTGTACGATAAGTTTTTTTTTTTTTAAGCGTGTGTTATTTAAGAAACATTAAAGTTATAAATTTTTTTTCAGAACATTATTCAATTTTATTTTTTTTATAATTCGATTATTCTGGCTATTTTCTATAAATGTATTAAAGTAAAGTCATAAAAAATTAATAATTTATAAGATTTTCAACAATTCTAAAATTCTAAAATTTAAAATATCTCATAAAATATTTATTTTTTTCATGGCCTTCTTTTAATTCCTTAAAAAGAAAATTACAAGATAGTTCAATTGATGTGTGTGTAAAGAAAATATAATTGCGTTTAGATAAGAGTAATTTGCAATGTGCAATTGTAGTAATTCTTTTTATATACACTTAAATAGCATTTCTTTTATAGCATCTTTCTTTTATAAAAAGAGGAAGCGCTGTTTTGTGAAATAATTCCGGTCGACGATATCCACTTTAAAAATGCGTCGTTATTGATTCTCGTGATTTTTACGGCGACGGAAGAAAATTGATACTGTCGTTTTCGCGAACATTACGGGTGGATCGTCTCTACAACACCTCGAGTGCTTCATTTTATTTTTACTTTGGTTTCCTGATTGCGCATTCGCCTTTATCGCCTATCTATTTTTTTCTGCGAAGATAGAATGAACAGTATAATAATAGAAACTGGCATTTTGCGATTTTATAGTTCCGAAAGTATCACAAAGGTCGCGCATCTCGAAAAACGCCATTTACTTCCGTTTTATAACAAAGGCTTAGTTTCTTTTCTTTTTTCTTGTGCATCCATTGTTATGTTTAAAGTGAGTAATTCATAAAAATATTGCATAGCAGTAATAATACATTTTATTATACTTTTTACAAAAAGATTAATATTATATGTACATATATATATATTATTATATATAATATATATATTATATATATTATGTATAATATTATATATACATATATATATATATATATATATTTCTTCTTTTCTTTTTTTCTTTAAAATTATATTTATAATTAAAAAAATTATATATAGAAAAATGTTGCATAGAGTGCATAAAAAAATAGTTTTGTGTGTATTTCTGTGTGTAGGTGTATATGCATGCATACAGAAAAATATCAATTCTACTGCTTAAAAAAGCGATTACTTAATTTACTTTTTTTTTTAGTAAGTAAGTTATCTTTAACAAAGAATTTTCTTCGAAATTAAAGAATTTTCCTTGAAATTTTCTTTAAGAAAGACATTTTCTTGATAATAGTCTTACACTCATTACTTTACTTGAGACAAATAATATTTACTTAACATTTTTCTCTACACATACAAATTATATACTGTAAGTTACTTGAATTAAATAAATATAAGTAATATCTCAACATATTATTGAATGCAATCATTCCTTTGATTGGGAAGGCATTAAGATTATGGACCGGGAATCTAATTTTTATAAAAGAATTGTTTCGGAAATGATTCATATAAAAATCTGGCTTGAACTTAAATAGTGATACTGAGTTACTTGATGCATCTTACTTTGATGTACTAAACGAATTGGCAAGGTATTAATTTATTAAAGACACGCGGTACACAATTTAAATGTCTCAACCTATTGCAAAAATAGTACAGGTCACTGATATTTATAATAACAACACATTGTATACCGAAAAATAGCGATCGAGCAGATTGAAGCATTTCGCTCACTATTGCTTTTGATTTTATCACGACAAGATCAGAGTCAATCACTGGGCAACTGTCACTTCTCATTTAAACAATTATTTCAGAGTTCGCAGCAAGTATGAAATCTAACAATACTAATTACATTCTCTCGGTAATTAATTCTAACTTATATATTATAAATTCTTTCGTCTTAATAGAAGTACACATACTTGAATCGATTGATTTCTATCACTCATTTTAACGTTTGGACTTCCATATGTGACAAGGACAATATCAATTATTTTGTTTCAAAAGGACAAATTCTACGGAATAACGATTAAAACCATAGAGGATTTTCGCCTACGAATGTCAATGCCCATAGCGGTTTTACAACAAAATAGAAAGAGTTCGAGGAAAGTAAAGTAATTGCGTGAAAAATGAATTGCGATACCGATAAATTAATGCATAAAATATACGCAAGATTGTCTAACTTTGATTTGATCTTGTCATATATTGATTTATGTTATTGTTTTCAGTCTATTGTCGATATGTTAACTCTAACTATAACTCTACCTAATTTTAATTTATTATTTTACTTCATTTTATTTTCTGACTTATGAGTTCCATCATACTTATTACTTATGTTCACCGTCAATTATTTATTTATTCATTTATATTATTTTACTCACTGAGGAAGACTGTGGTACAGTCGAAACGTTTGTATGTACATTTAATTATATATTTTTACTTTTAATTACAATGAGGTCGATTGATTAACAACATCTCACTACCATAGCTCGTTTTGGTCGTAATTTTAATTTTAACGATTAATTTTAATTTAATGTTGCTTTGCAAATTCCGCGCTATCTAAGATATTATTAGTTACTTTATATTTAAATAAATATTACTTATTTCAAGTATTCCATAAGTTCACATATCTGCAAATCTTAAGTTTAGTTTTTCAATTAAGAATATTAAAAGAAATATTTGCTCATTATTGGACTTTTCTTCGATGAAATTTTATAATATTTCGAAAGAATTTTTTTTTTTTTCGAGTACATGATGATAAGTGTTTTTTTTTTTTATTTTGTGATAAGTACAAATATGTATGTACACAGAAAAATAAATATGCAAATATGTATGTACACAGAAAAATCAATTCTAAAATCAATTCTATCGCTTAAAAAAGTAATTATTCAATTTATCTTTTTCATTTATGAATAAATAGCGGTTATCTTTACAAAAAATATTTTCTTGAAAAGAAGAAAACTTAAATTGAGTAATTTTTTTAGCACTAGAACATTTTTCTGCGTGTACGTACATGAATAGCAATCGACGTGTGATATAAATAAGATCGCAAGCCAAAAAATAATTATTTTTTTCTTTCTGGCAAGAAAGCGATAGTATGCTATTATGTACTCGAAAAAAAATTTATATTCTTTCAAAGAATATTATAAAATTTTATCGAAGAAAAGTATAAAAGAAATAATGAACAAATTGAATGTTTGTTTTAATTAAATATTCTTAATTGAAAAATTAAACTTAAGATTTGCAGATATGTGAACTTATGAAATACTTAAAATAAGTAATATTTATTTAATTCATAATTAAATAAGTAATATTTATTTAATTCAAGTAACTTACAGTATGCAATTTGCGCGCGCGCGCACATATAGAGGAAAATGTTAAGTAAATATTATTTGTTTCTCGTAAAGTAATATATAGAAATTTTAAAACTATTATCAAGAAAATTTTTTCTTAAAGAAAATTTCAAGAAAAATTTTGCAATTTCAAAAAAATTTTTTGTTAGAAGATAACTGTTAAAGATAATTGTTACTTACTAAAAGAAAAAGTAATCGCTTTTTTAAGCAGTAGAATGGGTATTTTTTGTGTACATTTACATACAAGAAATTTTTTTATCATTACAAAATTTTATTTTGGTAAAAAGGTAAATTATTATAGCTCAAAGCGGGAGTCTAGCGTTCCCTTTGACTTCTTTCATGCCCTTGCGGATTAGACTGCATTTCTTTGACATTCTGTATACATACAGGATGTTTAATAATTCTGTGAACAATTTTCATGGGCAGCTAGAGCGGACTAAACTAAGGCGGAAAGTCCTCTAACATTTTTGACTTTTCGCAATAGTCAATGAGTTTAGTCCACTCTAGCTGCCTATGAAAATTATTCACAGAATTGTCAAACACCCTGTATATACGTACTGAATTCTTGTCTTTGGAATTTAATAAATTATTTTGTATTTTTGTTTAGTAAATTATTACTTAATCTATATCATTTATTCTATTTATTTTGTATATGAACATATTGTAAAATATAAAACGATAAAATATTGCACATTATTATGTTTCTTAATAATTATTAATAATTTATTAAAAATTACTAATATTTTATGGTAAAAAAAATATATTTAAATAATCTGCTGTGAGAAAAAACGCTATTTTTAACTGCGATATATGTAATGCAAATATTTTTGTTTTTGAATATATCATGATTGTTGAAAAGTTCCGGCATGGAATTCGCCCATCTATTCGAATGGCCATTTGCATAAAATATTGCAGAGCAATTAGCATTAGATGGACAGTTATTTGATCGTTTATTATAGATTTATATAAGCATTTTATCTATGTGGAAGCTTTTACTGAAAAAGTTTTATAAAAAGTTTTGACTAGAAAATTATTTAAAAAAAATAAGAACAAAAAGGGAAAAAAAGAACAATTTATAATATAGAAGAAATATTTATTGTGCGAAAATATTTATTATTGTAAAAAATATGTATATATATATATATATTTATATACATATTATATATATTTATATACACACTAACGCTCAAAAGTTTCAGTGCATCTTAAGTCTTTAAATCTTTTTGCACAATTCCATTTTTCATATAAAAAATAAAGAGTTATGATATGGAGTCATGATATAAGATATTCTTTTATTTTTTATCATAAAAGTATTATTTTCTATCACGGAAAATAATAAGATTGCAAATTACCGAAAAATAATAAGCGAAAATTATAAGTAAATTTCTCAAATAGATAAATATCATGTATCATATCGGTTGAAAGAAGTATTGATTTTAAATTTTGCGTTAGACAATTTTGCGCTAAACGTTTGAATTTTATGGCGACTAACAATAATATTACATGATATATAAACAATATCCTCGCAGAAATAATGTTCCGAATTAAACAAAACATCTTTTTAAGACATTTAAAAAATTTATCGATGTCAAGAATATCAAGAATTTGGTTTCTATTATTGAAGAAAGATTAAGCTTTGAGAAATGAAAAATTAAAAAATTGAAAAAATAGAATAAGTTTTTCAGTTTTAATAAAAATAAGTAATAATAAATTAATACAAAATATAATATATTGCAAATTGTGTTTATATTTTATTCTTTGTATTACGAAATTTCCATCAATGAAGAGTGTGCTAAAATTTGAGCCATAGTATGTACATAAAAGATTTAGTATTATTATAGCTTTTTATTTATTAAATAACATTTTTCCAATTTTTTCTATGATTATTATTAATTGATAAATGCATTTTTATAACAGCAAGCATTGCATTTAATTCTAATAATGTAATTTGTATATATATTTGTACATATTTTAACTCACACAAATTTATATATACACAAATGGTAGAAAACGCTATAATTTTTTCAAATTTTGACATTTATAACACAATTAAATGAATTTTATGTAATTATAATTATTGTATAAGGAAATTTTTATAAATTGAAATTCTTGAATACGCGTATTATTTCAGATTCTAGAATTTATTAATATTAGCGTTTTACATTTCTGAAAAATTCAACTAAGTATACATTTAAACTTTAACAATTAAATTAAATTAGATTTACTTATTGTACATTTGTAAATTATTTAATGACTTTTTTATGAATTTTTATTTTCACAATAGTAACATCGCATTTAATCACGACTTTGTTATTGACTTGCGTATCAAAAAAATCATCGTGCAAAGTTTAGTCTTCTTATTACTGATATGGATTGCATATATTCATCCGAATGTGATAAAATGACAAATCCGCTAATGGAAAATAATAATGAAAGTTCGCTGATATCATTATATCACTTCGTTTTTTATTTATATTTATTAAATAAAAGCTAAAAATAAAACTTTGTAAGCATAAATACAAAACTAGAAAGTGTTTTCAGATGATATAGCAGTTTTTATAATACTGTTTCGAATTTTGCAATAATTAACTTTTTCGTTAAAGCTAAGCAAAAATAAGCGTTTGACAAAAAATCTTGAAACTGATATAGTAAGCAGTAATGCCACATAAAATACGCACAAGTATATTAGGATTTTTAGAATTTGTGCGTGTGTGTGTGCGCACACACACACACACACGCACAAATTCTTTGATTACGCTTTCATTTTATTTATTAAAAGTAACATTCTGTGATAAATCTTAAAATTATATTTTTTAACAAGTTAATTTAATAGCGCATATTCTTGGAAAAAGATGCGTCTTTATCGTGAATAAAATAACTTTATCTTTGCCCCCATCATGAATAATAGCTGGCTTAACGATCGGAACGCTATAAACTGAGCGATACGATGAGTAATCAGTCTATTGTCAGGATAATGTTCACTTGTATGCGACTTCGTGAAACGATATGAAATTTTCGTTTAAAATTTGGATGTTACATATTTAGATGTTATTGACAGAAATTTTTGAGATTTAATCTCAAAACAGTCTTCAATTTTTAAACTATATGATCGACTCAATTTTTTTTAATTACTAGATAATTTTGTAATAAGCAAAAATATGGTTTTATAATGACTTGAGAATGAGATCTTTGATTATATCTCGTTCCGAAACGCAAAACATGAGATCCTTGAATGCTCGATTCTTCAGATAAAATAATAATTTATTTGGATCGTATCATTGTGTTGTAGCCAAAGAAGCGAGGACTAACTTTTGCCATACTTTGACTTGTGATGATAAAATTAAGTTTTTGGTTCATGCCCATTTGACTTCTCCAAGACAAGTATCGCATAGAAAAAAAAAGCATACAGCTACTTTACAGGTAATCGCAAAATGTTACTTGTTCTTGTTTGGGAGCACTTCCGTGCATTTGATCCGACGAATATTTTCTTTTATCGGTTTGGTACGGATTTTGTCATGTTAAGTGATAGGGGTTAATAAGGGGTTAATAACAATTCACTATGCATGATTAAGTTTTCAAAACGTTGAAAGAGACGTTGCCAAGTCTGTTTGTGTTTCGTATGAAAAAATTACAGATTTTCTAGATTTAAAAGTAATACGAAAAATTTCACGATTTAGAATCTGAATCAAAAATTATTTTAATTGACAGTGTGTTAGAAATGTAATTAAGATGCCAAATTGCAGTCTTGTTGAAAGATGAAAACTCAGTTCAAATGCTCGAAGAATTAGCAGAAGCATTAAATATTGGTAAATCAACGTTTCTAAATGTTTACACAATGGGAAAAATCCAAAAAGAAGGCAAATGCGTTCCATAAATTGTCTGAATTGGCTATTCAAAATTGTTTAACCATTTACACTTCATTGCTTTCTCATAAAAAGAAGAAGTTTTTGTATCAAATTGTAAATGGTAATGAAAAATGAATCTTTGGATAATTCTACTTGTAAACGTAAAAAATCGTGGGTAGATCCAGGCCAATCATCAACATCGATTTCCAAACACAACATCCACGGAACTAAGGTTTCGTTATGCATTTGATATGAGGAGGCGTATGAAAGGCGTATTATGAGCTGCTGAAACTGAATCAAATTGTTACTGTTAATAATTACTGCTGAGCATTATCAACAACAATTCATTGATTTGAGTTGTGTTTTGAAACGTTTAATAATAGAAAGAAAACACAAAGTGATTTTATTGCCCGACAATGCTCGATCACGTCGCAAAAGTAATTAAAAATACGTTATCAACACTTCAGTAGGAAGTCTTATTTAGTCACACGCCGTGTATTCACTAGACTGTGCTTCTTCAGATTATCACTTATTTTGATTGATGCAGCATGACCATGCTAACCAGTACTTCAAACGTATGAAGAAATAAAAAAATGGTTCGATGAATTACTTTAAAAGACGAACATTTTTTTTTATCGCGGAATTCACTTATTGTCAGAAAAGTGAGGAAATTATAGCTAGCGATGGAAAATATTTTGAATAAAATATAATTTAACCTCTACTGCATGACTTAATTTTTTGAATTTATTTTCAATGTTAAAAAATTACAATATAATAACTAAAAGGCTCAGAATTCAATAACGTGATTAGTTTATTTTAAAAAAAATAATTTCGAAGGGCTTTACAGAAAATTTAAGATTCGTTGCTCTGAGGTAACATTATCTTTATCTTATATATATATATATATATATATATATATATATATATATGCACATTATCTTTGTCACAAAACTTTTCTATTTGTCATAGCACAATGTGAAATTGCAAGAAACAATTTGAAGATGGGATAAAACACAAGTATACACTTCATACATTTCATACATTTAACTTTAGAGATTCCTTTGCATACCACCCTTCCTATGAACTTGTTATAAGTAACAACAGCACTTGGACAAGAAATTTCAACATTCTGTTTGTCTTTTTTGTTATACTTTCTAACCTTTTGAACTGGTTTTGCTCCGACAATATTACTTAGAAGAATTACACAACGATTGTCACACCATTTGGTGCATAAATTGTATTGCCAATAATCGGTTTGTTCAGCAACTCTGTGCGGTAGAGGGTTAACTCTCTCTCTAAAATAAATGTTTTTTTTTTTGTAAAAAATTCTTCAAAATTAACTGGCACATCTTACTTTATACTTTAATTATTTAATGATTTATATAAAGTTTTATTGCGATGCAGAGATTAGTTGTTCTGAAAATTTATTAAATTATTTAAACATTATTTAAACAATAATGAGTAATATCGATCGATATGTGAATATACAACTAAATATAAATTTGGTCAAAGTTGAATCTTAGGATTATTTTTTAATAACATTTATGCGTGAATTTATATACACTTTCCAGGTCTGCATATTGCAGAAATATTTTCGGTCTTGAAACACAAAATTTATTTGTTTATAGAACAATTAATCTCTTGCGATGAAATTTTACATAAATCATCTTGAATATTTAAAATACTCATACAAAAAAATTGAGATGTTTGTCTTTTAAAATAATTTAATTTTTAATAACAATAAAGTAAATAAATTATTAAATAATATCAAGTAAATAGATAAATTTTTAAACCGTCAACGAATACATCAAATCAAATGAGAGTTTGTCTATACACGGTCAAAAATCTTAAGTGCCCAATCATATTATTGTATACGTTTAAGATATAAATTTTTAGTTATTTTTTAACTGCGCGCCGACTAATTGTCGGACTCGCACGCAATTCTAAACTGAGCTAAATAAAGTCACAAATTAATTCTTGATCTTCAGTTAGATATTGATGCTAATAGCATCTTAAAAATCTGTAAATAACTTATTGCGAAAAATATTAGCCAGAGTGTGAACCTGGAATCTCCTGTCTATCCTAAATTATTAGAATGTTGAATAAAAATATTATGTTATTTATACAACTTTTATATGTATATAGTTTACTTAAAATATAAATATTAACACAAATTTTTATAATTTTTAATTTACATTGCAGAGACTGCACAAGTAATATCTTCTAAAGTATAAAGCATGCAAAAAAATGTTGCACTTATTTAGTGACAAGTTATCAAGCATCTTTAAGAGAAATGAGAAGGAAATATGATTTATCGTTATACTCACTTATATAAAGTGATTAAAAAATATCGGATCGGTGAAATATCTCAAAAACAAAACATTAAAAAAAAAAAGTTTCACATAAAAGTTATAGGTTTTTAACAAACGCATCAAACGGCAATACTCATTTGACCTTGAGTGCAAGTATAGAGGAATTCTCAAAATCAACTTCAAAATTTTAAGTAGAACCCTCATTTTTTATTCAGTATTCTTGTAACTGATTTTAAGATCTATTCACTAAACACTACAATGAAATTTCGTTTGGTTAATTATTTTTTAAATGATAAAGTTTAGTTATCGACGGCATTAACAGATTTAACTTTATTAGCAGAAAATCAAGGCGATTTTTTTAAATTGGATTTTGCAATTAAAAGTTTCATCAAAAATTTTATTAAAAGTTTCATTAAAGAGATCACATGTCTCTCGATATAACTAGCTGTCTACCATGCGGCTTAACGCTTACCACGCGATAGGCAAAGGAAGCGGTTACCAAATTGCAAATGGAAGAGTAGTCTTATAACATATAGTGGAGATTAACGGGGATACAATAGCAAGTACCGACGCTGTTAGCATGTTGTTCTGTCTGCATTCTGGCACTTCTGACAGTAAACGACTCTATACTCAGGGGCTGTTTGTAGCTTCAAGCTTTTGTAGAATTTTCTTAAGAATTAAATAATGGCTGAGCTGTGGAAGGAGAACGTATTTTCTGTTGATATTGAAAATATACTTAAATAAACAAACATCATATCAAGAGATATGTGATATTTTTATTGCAACTTTTAACGCATGAAATTCAATTTTCAAATCGACAATTATAATAACAATTCATCGTTTCATTGAAACAAGTGTGAATGATTGCCCGTGCAGTGAATAATCTAAATCTGCTTTCAATAATAAAAAGAGTACAGATATTTTGCAAATCATTATCGAAACATCTAATATGTCCACTAAAAAAGTTATTGTAGAAAATGAAGTCGACCAATCGGTGTATAATATTTTAGAAAAGCACAAATTTCATCCTTCTAAAATGTATTATGTGCAAGAGTTAGTTCATGAAGATTTTGACCAAAGAATGGAATTTTATAAATTTAAATTTTGTAAAATTAAGAAAAACGCGGAAATGACTTTTCAAATATTGTAATATTGTTTTTTTTTATTGTTTTTTTCGATGAGCTAGTTTTGAACTTTATGGAAATATTAATCGTCAGAATTTCCGATATTAGAGTTTTGAAAAATCCACATTAGATGAGATATAAATGTGAGATTCACATTGCAAATTGTAAAATCTTCTGATAAGATCAACATCTAAATAGGAGTATCGAAGATCATTTAATAGTCTATTTTTCTTCGATGGAAATTCTTAATTCTGAGATGTACGAAGCAATGCTAATTGAATAAATTATTTCTGTTATTCGAAATCTTTTTTCTAACGATTTCGATCGCATGTGGTTTCAGCAAGATGGAACTTTAGTGTATTTCAGATTAAGGATACGAAGTTTATTAAATGAAACTTTCTGAATAGATAATTGGGAGGTGAGAAATAATTGAATGGCCTCAAGATCTTCTGATCTAACATCACTTAATTTTTTTTTATACGGTTTTTTACAAGATTAAGTTTATAAGACAAATCTGCGAGCGTTGAACAATTAAAATAGACAATAACTGAAAGAAGTTTGAGTACGCACGCACGCACGCACGCACGCACGCACGCACGCACGCACGCACGCACACACGCGCACACACACGC
>JANQDE010000146.1:149337-166563 GCA_037157785.1 Cephalotes varians
CAACTTTGCTATTGGACATTTTCTCCAAAATGCATTCTAACTGAAGATATTAGGGGGTCCGATACTTTTCGATGACCCTGTATAATGTCATAATAATTCAAACAACATAGTTACGTTTTTAATAGAATTTAAAGTACTTCTTTAATCATTTC
This sequence comes from Cephalotes varians, assembly GCA_037157785.1. Taxonomy (NCBI): domain Eukaryota; kingdom Metazoa; phylum Arthropoda; class Insecta; order Hymenoptera; family Formicidae; genus Cephalotes; species Cephalotes varians. Next base: position 149,490 of record JANQDE010000146.1, read on the forward strand.
GATATTTATGTCGAATATACTCGTCATGAAAGTTGGCTTTTTTTGGTTTAATATCGAGTATACTCATATTTTGAAATATCGATACAATGACTATTTGATATTCAATATTTTACATCGATACTTCGAACTTTAATAGCATATCGATTATAAAACCTAGACATCAATTGAATCGATACAAACCATGACGCTCCATCAAAGTTGATATTTCTTGCTGATGCTTGACGCTCATTTTTAGCATCAAAATAAGTCACGTAATGAAAATTAATGTATGATATTTGTCAATTTTGATCACGTAATCGATTGACCACCAGCCATTCACAACGCTTGAACAGAGGAACGCCCCTAGGCATCGACTGCTGTGAGTGATCAATCGGACCGTGGTCAAACGGAGCACTCCCTAATATATGATTATTTAATATGTGAGTCGTAATATGAAATCAATAATACAAAATCTGTTTGTATAATAACGCAAAATCTTATGCACCCTTAAACTCTATCTGGGGTTCATTATTTTGATGTAGAAAATAGCGAGTTTTTAAAATACTGTCTTTTGGCTACAGTAAACGCTAAAGTCATGTGATCAGGTTAAAAGATCCAATTAATTTCCTTTTTTTAACTCGAAAGATAAAAGTCTTAAACTATAAACTATAAAAAATTGACCAATCATAATCAATTCTCTTCACATTCGACTGATTGGTCAATTTATTATGACTTAAGGTTTACTATCTTTTTTAGTTGTATTAAAACACAGCAATGATATTTACTTTTTGGGACACATTTTGTTGAATCAAAAATTTAAAAAAACGTCAGAAATAGTGATTGCTTTTTTTACATAAGGTATTAAATATTTACAGCATGTTATAAAAATGTTGAATAGTAAAAGCACGTAAATTTACTGAATGTGTACTATTTTGAATTTTACAGTATTAATAGTTAAACAATCGTACAAAATAATGAGTGTTATTATTTCCTAATGATTTGTGTATTGAGGAAGATCATCGTACCAATCTACAGTGTTTTAAAGATGCTAAAGTTCTTTATATGTTATGTATTACTACAAAATGTGTGAAATCACAGCAAAATTACCTTTTTAAAAAAAAGGAACAAAAAAGCGCTATACGCGCCCAAAGAAGGTCTTAAATATTTAAATATTTATATATAAAATTACTTATTTACATATAAAAAATGTTATTAAATTAAAATATTTATTTGTACCAAAATATTTATTTGTCAGCTCATTATCTTGTTTTTATTTCTTCTTTATATCAATACACAACAACTGTTTTTTATAGACGCACAGCAACTTTATATCGATCACAGCAGCAATATCAAAGGCTGGTATTCAGAGTCCGATCTTATTTTTAAGATTGTTTTAAGTTCATCTTCAAATACTTTCTAATCAATAAAATTAGTATCTGAAGATACACTCAAGATAATCTTATATATTAGATCAAACTACAAACATGAACATTGACTGAAGAATAGTAATAAAGAAATAAATTTAGTTTATTTAACTGTCCATTCTTACAGTTGGCGCAATTTTTTGATATCACTACTTTTGTAGAAAAAATAAATTTCTTCTTTTTTGTACAAAAATAATTTTGTTGTGTTTTTATTTTGTATTGTCAAATTAAAACAATTTTGTGCAAGAGTTCTTTTTTGAAGACTTTCTTATACTTGGCGCTTGTTTGTACCTTTTTTTAAAAATAACTATTAACACTGAATGTTTATTTTCATAATTTTTTAAATAAAACTTGTTTAAGGGAATCTTCAAGGCATCTTGAAATTGAAATAGATCTTGATATATATTGTCAAGATTATGATTCTGAGTACACTCAAAAGGCCATCGCTCGCTATTTATTGAAAGTTAAAGTTATTGACAAAAGAAATTTCATAAATAGAATAGTTTTCTGATATCTTGAATAAGTAAATACATAATGAGCGCTATATATAAATATGTATCACACATCTGCGAATTTACTCTTCTGTTTTCTGAAGTTCTTACTTAAATCTATTTATCTAGTTTTTCGGTGAAACTCCCCCGAGAACAAAATCTACTGCGTTCATACAACACACATATCAACAAATTTTCTTTAGCACTGATACAAACCAATATTTTTCTAACTTTTTGTTAATAACTTTTTAATAAAGAATGATTAGCGATTGCTAAAAACTATTAAATATTATTTAGAGTCATGATCTTGATGACATGTATCAAGGTCATTGGAGGTGTCTCTTCTAAACAGGATTTTTATAAAAAAAAAAAAAATTTATAACATTTAGTTATTATATCATATTAAAATTATTACATACATATTACATATTCTTGTATCTTACAACATATTTTACATACACTTTAGATATTTTATTTTTTAACGAAAAAATGATGCGAGATACGAATAGTATTAAAGTATATCTTTTAGTTAAAAAGTAAACATAAAGATAGAGAGTAAATCGAATTTAATAAAGGTTTGTAATCTAAAATCAAAAGGATAGAAAGAAGAAATTAGGAATTTGCGTGTCGGTGTTAGTTCGGAGAAATCAATTTTAATCAGTAGTTAATATAGATATATAATGGCAAAGTGGCCAAGCGCGAGAGAAAGCCCTTCAATTGATTATGTAATCCGTTTATGATCTTGCGAATAAATTCTGGATGTTTCATTATTTTTTTTTTCTCTTGTATCCGCGATGAATTTGCCTTGTGGTTCCTTTAAAAAAATCTTTAACGGGTAATAAGATTTCTCAAATTAAAAATTTAATTGAGATTGAATTAAAGGCTCTTCTCTGTCTAGAGGACATAAAATTGAATTTTTCAAAAGTGATTTGTAGTTAAATGGGAAAATCAAAGTGTATAATAGTTTGAGATCTTTTTTATTGACACTTTAATATAATCTTTACATATTTTTTGTTAAATATTATATCTGATATTGGTCGATATATAGAATGTAATACAATGATGCTGAAATTTTCGGGGTCTCCGCCGTACAAAATTTGTTCTCCAATAAAGTTAGAACAGAAAATCAAAATTTTTTACAATTAGTAATGAGTTCTTAATTGCATGAATTCAAAAAAATGAAAAATAATAATTTTTCACTAAATGACGAAATTATAAAGAGATCAGTTTTTTCGCTGAAATTTCTGTGCTTTCTCATTTTAAATTAAAAAAAACAATTCTTATCATAAAATCTCTCATGCAGTAGCGACATTTAATTCAAACATGCATATTACATTTCAAGTCAATCGGATTATTAGTATGAGAGTTTTGTACAACGGCGACTTCAAAAACATGGATTTTGAGAGAAAAACGCATTTAAAGTTTTGAAAATATATTCAAAGCAAAAAAATATTTATTTTCTATCTTCAATCAGCTATCCCTGGTCCATACAAACATCCTTCATGTTCTCGTAGTACTGAAAATCATCAGTTTGTCTTCTTTCACGTGCTAATATGGTTCCAATTCGGGCTTAAGCGCGTTTTGTGCATCGCTCTTTGAGTAAATAACTTTAACTACGATCAGAATCTGACAAAAACCTTTTGAGACCTTATTCTACACACTTTAATGTATCGATTTATAAAAAAAAAATTGAATTTTTGAAAATTCTAGACCGAGAAGAGCCCTTAAGCTATTAATTTTATTAATAATTTTTTTTATTCTAACAACAAGTAGATATTATATTATATATTAGAGTTTTTGTTTGGAGCATTTGGAAAGCGTAAAATATTTTATTGATAAAATTCATTTTTGCTGAAAAAGCAGAATAAAGTAGATTAAAAAAAATTGTTTTATAAATTTTTGTCAAGTTTTCATGCTGAACTTGAAATAAGATAGTTTAATGCAATGAATAAAAATTTTATCTTCTGTTCTTTTTGTCAAAATATAATTTTATAAATGATTACTGCGTGCATGCGTGCGTGCATGCGTGCGTACATGTGTATAAGATATTCGACAATAAAATAAATGATTCTATTTTAATATTAATTCATATAATCTCTATTTATTTTCAAATAAAGAAATACAACTATTTTCCAAAGAAAACTTTGTATGTGACAAAATAAATAATTTTGCGATTCATACAAAATTAATTTGACATTCAAATCCTGGAAACGTAATTATTCAATTATTTTCCATGATCATGCTTTCCATTTAAGCAAAGAGATTCCCAGAGATTCCTATTTTTTCAAAGGGATCCCTATTTTTTGCTTCTCTTTTTAGAAGCCACTAGATTGTTTCCTTTTTTATTTTATAATCTTTTTCGCGATATAAAAAAAGAAATTTACTCATTCTTCATCATCACAAAAATAATAAACGTTGAACTATGTGAGTTTCTTGTGATGTTAGATGGAGCGTAGCGTATAATACGGAAATTAACGTTCAAATAAAAAATAAAGTTGATAAAAAATTCCCGCAGTTTGGTTTTTTAAATGAACTTTGTACGATCAATAATTCCAGAGATAGATTTTTTTCAAGGATTTATCTTATTTTCGAACGTTACGTAAATTTGTTACTTTTTCCGCGCATTTTTCGTGAATATCACAAATTTATCTGTTCCTATGTACAAAACATGTTAAACAAAATCAAAAGAATATTCCTGAAAAATGAATTTTTATTGTATATTGTGCCGATAATTCTGGAAATTATTTTTTTAAAGATCCTTTGATTTGTGGACATTATGAGAATGAGACATTTCCGCCGTTAATATCGGAAATATTTTATATACGGCTACTTCTACGCTAAAAACGGTTCTTATCAAAATGAATGGTTATTAAATTCCCTTCATTTTGCAATAATTACTGAGATACAGCTAAAACACAATCATTATATGCGTTTCTGAGAACATTTTTGTAAATAGCTTACTTCTGAGACTTGTCTGAGGCGAAAAATCTATAGAAACAAAGTGGGAACTTATAAAATTATCTTTCAAATAATTTTCTGTTGAACTTTGACCGATGAATAGTTTTTGAGATACTACGGTCTTTGAAAGATTTCATAATATGCTGATTTTATAAAACAATAGGACTTTTTGTATAGACAAACGTATATAATGACAGTAGAAAAAATAATATTTACATTTTTTTGTTAGTTTATATCCATATGTATATGATCCTTAATCGATAACAGTTTAGAAAATTTACTTTTTGAAACAATATTATAATAATGAAATTAAGAGTAGATTCGTGACCAATATGTGAAACAACAACAATTAATTAATTAAAGCGCTCACGGTCAAAGCTAGGTCTTCGTGTTGAAATTTCTAATGTGACTTTGTATACATATCTCAAGTTCAACTGCGCGCCGAATTATATTTTCGGTCTTGAAACACAGTCTTAAGATGAACAAGGATAGCAAATCACAATATTAAATTGATAATCAATTTAATAACAACGATGCTGATAAGCATCTCAATCCCTTATTCCCCCCGAATATTGTAAAGAATTTGTTGCGAAAAATAACACCTCAGCCAGGGATCGAACCTGGAACCTCTCGACTTTCCAGGGCGAGCGTCTTACCTTCTCGACCACTGAGGCATGTGGTGATATTCTTCGCAACAACCGATGATGATGAGAACGCATGCTAAGGCGCGCGTATTTTAAAATTAAGAGTAGATTCGTGACCGATATGTGAAACAACAACAATTAATTAATTAAAGTTTAATTAATTAATCGTACGAGGGTCATTCAATAAGTAACGAGACAAATTACTACTGCTCAAAAACGGCTGAATTGATCCATATGAAACTTTCAGGACATAAAGTTGGCAACCTTGCGATGACATCTGATCAGCTGTTCAATCATATTTTGTAAACATAACCTCAAATTTACTCAGTTAACGATGGCGAGTCCGCTCGAGAATTGCACCGTGGAAGAACAACGTGCCGTGATCAGATTTTTAGTCGCAGACTTCCATCTGTTTGGACCCCTTAAAGAGGGTCTACGAGGGAAACATTTTCAATCCAACGAAGAGGTCAAAAATCAGGTGCAAAAGTGGCTTCGAGATCAACCCAAAGAATTTTATGCCAAGGGCATTTACAAATTAGCAGAAAGATGGGACAAGTGTATAAGTGTTGCTGGGGACTATGTTGAAAAGTAACCAAAGTTTTGTACTGATTCAATAAACCGTTTTTGAGCAATAGTAATTTGTCTCGTTACTTATTGAATGACCCTCGTATATATACTTTCTACAAAAAAAAATGCGTAGAAAATGGCGTTAAGTGGAATTTAAGAAAGGACTATAAATACAATATATAAAAAATTTAATACATAAAAATATAAACTATTAAAAAAAATTGAAATGTTTAATCAAAAAACAACAAATTTAATCAAAATAAAAAAAATATATTAAAAAGTACAGAAAAGCTTGGCGCTGCTACACCTTGAAGTACTAACAGCACCAAGTTTTCTTGTATTTTTTAATACGTTTTTTTTAATTTTGATTAAATTTGTTATTTTTTGATTAAATATTTTAATTTTTTTTAATAGTTTATATTTTTATGTATTAATTTTTTTAATATATTGTATTTATAGTCCTTTCTTAAATTCCACTTGGCGTCATTTCCTAATATCATTTCTTTTTTGTAGAAAGTATATATACGACAGCTTTTTTGGAAGGTAAAATTATTATTCTGTTTTGATTTTGAAAAAAGCGTGTACTTAGCGCCCTTTTTTACCTTTTTTTTAAAAAAGGTAATTTTTGATAGATATCATTTCTTTTTTTTAGTAATATATAAATTAATTAGACTTTGCTAAAGAGGTTTCACCCCCTGTCAAATTTTCAGTATGCAGTATACGATGGTGCTCTTTAATTAATTATATTACAAAAATACAAAATATAAACAATGAGCAGTAGCAGTAGTGAATGAGGTTGTAAGAGTAAGAAATTGACCGATCACAGTCAATATTCTTCTTACATTCGACTGTGATTAGTCAATTTCTTACTCTTACAGCCTCATCCACTACTGCTCATTGTAGACCATGCATTACTTTACTGTGCTACATTCAATTTTAATTATTGTATTTCAATTATTATTGTACTTCTTGTATCGTTCAATAATTACAAAGATATTGCTGCTGACTATATCTTCAGTTTAAATTATTCAATTGCAAATACAACAGCATCAAGTAAAAAAAATAAAAAAAAAATAAGACATAGGTATTCATAGGTATTCATCCGTTCTTATTTTAAGATTGTCTTAAGTAATGTCTTAAGACRCTAATATGGCTCTGTGATTGGATTATGACATCTTGAGAGTGTACTTAAGACGATCTCAAATATACGACAATGAATTTCGGCCATACTATACTATTATTACACGAAACAGGTATATATATTTGTATGTACATACGAGTAAGAAATCATCGAGGTTATCTTTTCTTTTTGTTATCTTTCGTTAGTTAATCAAAATAAAATGAGGCACACTACTATTACACGAAATAAGTATGTATATTTGTATGTATACACAAGTAAAAGATCATATACATAGGTTGATTTTGACTAACGAAAGATAACAAAAGGAGAGATAACCTCGATATACCAATAAAACTGAACATTTATTAACATGTACTTAATCCTGTAGCTTATGTCTAAACTTAGTGATACAAAGTCTTCCAAAACCTAGGCTGCGTTCGCGCAGACGCTATTTCTGCTGAAAATCTGTAATGCACGTAACGTGTACTATAGATTTTCAGCGCTAATAGCGTTTGCCCGAACGCAGCCCTAATATCTTTCATTATTAAATATACTAGCACTCGCAATGAATATCAGAACGCACCCTTGTAAGCACTGCTGTCAATCAATGACGCTAGCGCACTTAATGTCTAAAATTCGAAACTGTACATACGTACATACATAAGATAAATTTTTTTATTTTTACACTTTACATTATAATAACTTTTTTCATATAGCACGTACAGTAAAAATAAGCATATTTTTATGATATAATTTGGGTATGCGCTATCGATTGAGCTTATTATCAACTCAATCGGCTCAGCCGTTATTGAGATCTGATAATCTCGGCTCGTCTCAACTTTCGGTCTCGCGTAAAGATACACGGTCCGTCTCGCGCTACGCGTGAACTTGGCGCGAGACACTACTGTCCCTTGATTCGAAGATTCGAGTTTTCTCTCGGGCTCGACAATCGTATCACAATTCTTACCGTCCCATCATCCGTGAGGGAATAGGAAAGAATATAGTACGTCTGTATTCTTCTACTGTACGAAAATAGTCGAAACGCCGTGTTCACACGTACGTGGCTTACTTTTCGTGTGCGTGTTCCCCACTATCCGTTGCTCGATGTTGCGCGGTATCACTTGCCCAAGCCAAGAGAGGCTGTCGCAAGAAAGAGAGTTTGAAGGCCGCGTTTGTATAACCTTTACATGTACTATTTCGGAAAATATACAATTCGCTATCCACAAGTCCTATCATCCATCTTAACAGAACCTCATCACAATTCCATTCTCTACATTAATCAGAAGTGGGATAACGAGTTATATTTTCGTGTCTCTTGAAAGAAGTCAAAAAGCGCGATCAGTGGCGAAAATTATTTCGAGAATCTTAGCGTGTCAAGAAGCGTGAAGTGTTACGAGTCAACGATTCGGTTATTGTGTGAACTGCAGAAAATCGTTGGACTTGGTTCAGGTGCCAATTTCACCTGTCCCTAGAGGTAATGATCAGTTAAAAAATCCTTTATCTGCGCTAGAAGAAAAGTGTGCGTGTGCGTGCGTGCGTGCGTGCGTGCGCGCGCGCGCGCGCGCGTGTGTGTGTGTGTAAGTGTGATACGCTTATTGTGAGGCATACGTGTTAGACATTCGCGGGAATAGACAGATCGAACTCTTGGTTCACATTCGAGGAAAGCATAGTATCGTCGTATTAACGCGTGTGTGTAGACGTTATGTAAGTTTTTCAAGATGGTTACAAATATGAAGATCGCGGAAATCAAAGGGATCTTGAAGGAGCATAACTTATCAACGATCGATAACAAGACAGAACTGCTCAACCTTTGGATTGCTGGATTGCTGGATGCTGATCCAACGGGTGAATGAATCAGGAGAGGAGAAGCGAACATAAACCCTTCAACGGAATTCGGTAAAGACGATGCAAATCAGGAAGACGATGAGGAAGTAGCGAATGTTTCGACATATCGGCGAAGTTCGAGGTTTGAGACTACAGTAGAACTGATGGAACGACAAAGAAAAGCCAAAGCAGATGCTCTTGAATTAGCTATTTTACGAAAAGAGATCGATGTAATGAGAAGAGAAATCGAAAACTTGAGGTCTCACCGTTGAGTGATAAACCGAGATTGACGGCAAATGTGACGTCGCCAAACATAAATTCAATTGAAGAATTGATGAGTGATCTTGGAACAAAGAGTGATTTTCAGCAATGGAAGCGTCAAATTAATCAAATTTGCCGCATTTACAAACTGGATGATGGGACGGTAAGAATTGTGATTGCTTCAAAATTAAAAGAGAGTGCAATGGTTTTACTCGAGAGCTGAATATATTGAGATGGATCTAGTAACTTTTGGAAGAAATGCGTATTTGACTCAAGACCGAGCAGAACAGTAAGGAGACAACGCTTTAAGGGATCATTCTACTATCTCGGCCAAAAAAAAGGTGATTTTCAGGAATTTTTTTCTCAATAACTACTTAACCCATTAATGCCCATGGCCAACCTATGAGCCCGAGCACTTCGGAACCGATGTAAAAGGGGACATTAGCCCTAATTATGCAAGAATATGGCAAAATTCCGAATTTTGCAATTTGTTTAAACAGTTATTGTTTAAACAAATTATGCAAAATTCATTTTTTCGAAAATCTGACAGCGGAAATGGATTCTACGTCGAAAATTACTGAAGGAATGACTATTAGTTCCATGATTATCCAATTTGTTAACTAATAATAGCGTTATAAACAATTAGTGAAATGAACCAGCTGCTTGCATAGGTGGACAATGGAACCCGCGCACGCTCGGGTAGCCAGAGCATTTCGGTGTGCGTGAGTGGAATGAGTAAATCTCGAGCGTGCGCGGGTTCCATTGCTCACCTATGCATGCAGCTGGTTCATTTCACTAATTGTATATAACGTTATTATTAGTTAACAAATTGGATAATCATGGAACTAACAGTCATTTCTTCAGTAATTTACGACGTAGAATCCATTTCCGCTGTCAGATTTTCGAAAAAATGAATTTTGCATAATTTGTTTAAACAATAACTGTTTAAACAAATTGCAAAATTCAGAATTTTGCCATATTCTTGCATAATTAGGGCTAATGTCCCCTTTTACATCGGTTTCGAAGTGCTCGGACTCATGGGTTGGCCATGGGCATTAATAGGTTAATATAATTGGATGAAATTTTTAGCATTTATTTATTATATCTCAAAGTTTATAAAAAAATTTTTTTTAGATAAAATTATTATTTAGTTTGGGTTTTATTTAACCATGAATAGAGTGTCTAAAAAAAGAGGAATGTCCATGGCGTGCACGATATCTCCAGTCAGCATCATCTGAATCAAAAAATCAAATGTTTTCTTCATTATTATGATCATAGCTCTGAAGTAATGGAACGGATTTTTTTTATTTTGCAAAATAACAAAATGGCAGCAGTTAAACAAAAATTTTCAAAAATCAGTTTTTTTTGCTCTTTTTTTGTTAATTTAACTATGATAAAATTAAAAATTTTTAAAACCCTCCCGTCATTTGGTAGATATTTATGTTGAGAATAAACGTAGAAAATTTCAAAGTGATCGGTTGAAAACTTTTTGAGAAATCGTGCACGCCAGACGCAAAAACGTTGTTTCGAGAAAAATGCGTTTAAAGTTTTAGGAACATAAAAATTGTAAAAAAAAGTTATTTATATTTAATCAACGATCCCTGCTCCATATAATACTCCTTCTGCTTGATCAAATGAATCCTCCTGAACACTTCTTGCCTTTCTTCGCAATGTTCTTGCTTCTTTTGAGGCTTCGGAGCTGCGATGATTCGCTGTACGTATACGCGTTCTGTCATTTTGCTCGGCGAATTCCACTGTTTTAGGGCCGAGTGTGATACCCATTACCTCCATACATTTCAGCACAGGTTGGTAGCCTTCATTAAACATGCATGCAGCAAGATAAGCCGATATTTCAAGAACATTTTTCCACAAAACACATGTTTCGGCGCCATATTCCATACGCATGCATTAAAGCTCTCATTATTGTTTTGAGTGAGGCCGCCCAAGCATCTTCGTAATAAATTATTAGCCGATAATTCATCATAAATGGGCTTTAGAGCTTCAAGAGTATCAGAATTAAAAGCTAGAGGGTGTTTATAATCCTTTTCTTGTTTTAAAGCCTCTGCCTGACGCCACTTGCACCATGAATCTTTTTCAGTAGGGCAATACGAATGTTGAGGATTTTTATCGGTAGAGCTTTGATGGTAAAATTCGGCCAAAATTTCTTTCCTCATACCTTCAAGAGAGTTTTTGTTACGTTGAATAGTCAAACTGTAATATGTTGATAACTTTAACATTTCTTTATTTGTTAATGTTTTTACTGGTGATTCAATTGAAGCAGCAACATTTTTTTTGGATGCACGTTTTTTTGCTGACGGTTTCTTCGTTTTTTCATCCTTTTGTAAAGCTAACGCTGCTTCAAGTTGTTTTTTAGTTTTGTTTTTTTTTGCGTAATCTGTTTTTTTATTTCTTTTGCTCTTCGAAACATCCTTTTCTTTACATGTAAAACGCACTCTTTTTTTTGTCACAACACACTCTTTACCGTAAGGAGCCGATTCTTGCAAATTTTTAAATGTTTTTGCGTCTCCATCACATATATAATTCTTGAACTTGACTTTAAATTTTTCTATCGATCTTTTAAACATCTCGATGACGTCATCAACCTCCATTTTACCTGCACTTCCCTCGTGATTAGCTGTGCAATGTTTCTTGTGAGTTTCATACCATCTCTCAAAATCAGGTTTTGAATATTTCTCTTTAACAGTTTCACAAGATTTGCAGGTGCTAGATTTTACCACAAGATCGATAATTTTACCACTATAATGTCCAATCAAAGACACAATGCCTAAAAGAGAGCTAAATCCTCTTTTTGTTCACGAACCATCGCCAGAGACCGTTAGTTCGTCTTTTTTATTCCCTTTTTCTTCGTTCAGATTTTGCTCTTCTTTCGCCGCCTTCTTCGTACATAGGTCAAAAATGGTACTTACAGCAATATGTATGATTGAAACTATTTTATAATATGAATTATTGCACAATCCTTTCCCCAAATCCATTAGTTCACAAAACGTCTTTATACCTTGTATGCCAACTCCGAGTAATCTCATAGCAAAAACCATTCGTCGATTGATCTCATACACAGCGCCTATCTTTGGATAAGAGGACAAATATTTTTCATCACATCCACACTTCATGCACAATTGAAAATCAAGACCACGCACTCCATATTGCGAAAAGCTGATGTCTCCATTACACGTTTTACACTTTAAATTTTCTTGTAAAAATGTTACTAATATGTGGAAGTGAATAATTACATACGACATTAGCTTATCGCAGTGAACGTTAAAACTATCATCACCACTTTTTTTCAACTTTTCTGCCGGAGTACTTGTAGACGTTATATCTCCTTCTGTAATATCTGATTTTTGGGGAGGTCGTTTCTTTTTCGAACGATATGGTCGTTGATTCGATTTTTATTTGACTTTACATCTAACATTGCCACCAAAAATAACTGTGCAATCTGCGCGAAATGAAATAACGCTACGATCTTTACAAGCCATACGTCAAAATTACACTGACCTAGATTCGCGTCTGTTTCAGCCATTCTACATTTATAGCAGTATATAAAAACAAACATTTAAAAACAAATGCCAATTATTCCATATAATACAAAGAAAACAGTTGCCATCGATGAGATATGAGCTACCGCGCTCGGGTGTTCCGCGTAAGCATTCAGCTCTTTGCGCGCTTACCAGCTCCGGGCTCTCAAAAGTATAGAAAGACTCCAAATTTCTGTATGAAATTTTGATATGATATTTCTGAATATATAACCTATCAAAAAATGCAAAAAAAAAATCGATTTTTCGAAAGTGAAATAGTAGAATGACCCCTTAAGGCGCATAAATGATCGCTGAATGAGACTTTTGGTGAGTACTATTATGAGAAGTTGATCCTAGCAAATCAAGTACCAGTTGATTCCGACGAGTTAGTCGATTATATTCGATGGCATTCCAGATGCTCAATTGCGAAATCAGGCGCGCATGCAAAATTTTGAAACCTCGAGAAAATTACTGAAAGCTTTTAAGAAAATAACTCTACGACCGGAGCGTGGTAATTCTGGGAGTTTACATAAAGACAATCATAGTGAAGCGCATATGAGTCAAAATGTAACCAGGAAGAAGGACGAATGAGATCGCGTGAAGATCCAAGGAAGATCGCTGTTTCAACTGTCAAGAGGTCGGACATGTGTCGAAAGAGTGGCAAAAAGTGCAAAAAACAGTAAGAGAATGTTTCTTGTGCAGAAAAACTGGCCACTTTGTACGTGATTATCCCCAGAGGAAGAATGGAGATCAAGAATCGAAAATCTCTGACAACGACCATCACAAAACAGTATTATGTGATCAAAAGGGATGTCAGTCTTTACGCTTAGATACACAACTTGACACGGGGAGCCCTGTAAGCTTCATCAAAGCATCGGTTGTGCCTGAGGAATTCATAGCCGATTACGAGAAGTCTTCAAACTCATACAAGGACTGAATGGATCAGAAATGGCGGTACAAGGAACTGGTAATTTTGATGTCGAGTTGAATGGCAGAAAGCGAAACGACCTTGCTATCCTGTTGGTTCCGGATGAGACGATGCGAATGCTGGCAGTCATACAAATTTTATGGAAACTGGAAACTTGGTTGAATAAATTCGACCAAAACGAGCCAATGTGGGTGTTGGTTATAAAAATGATGAGATATTTTTATATTACGAATCAAATGTGAAGCATTTAATACCGAATTTCAATTTACATACGTTTCGGCTATACTTAGCCTTCTTCAGTGAAAATAAAATTATGTTTTTAAATGATACGACATTCAAAAATTAAAGTGACACGATAACAACATATTGTGAGATATAATAAAATAATAATTATCGTACAAAACAAATTTAAAAAAAATACCGTATTATGGTTGAGAAGATCATGTCAAAGTCAGACAAGATATTGTATAAATAAGTAATAAAATTACCATAAATTAACGTTACAAATTTTTTCCCGTAAAATGTACTAATTATTGTAGTACCAATGTGTAGATTGACGTTCATAAGCGAAAATCTTATGTAGTTGAAGTCGGAATACATGAATCCACTTAGGAAATGTAGATGTCCAAAATAAATTATAATCTCGAAGCCAAAGAGTAAAAAGTAGAAAGCACACCAAAAGTTTTTCTGTTCAAAACATAATATAGAAAAATTGTAATGACTAACTGTTAAAAAATTGAGTCTGTATTAAAATGATGTTTGAACTTAAATACCTGCAGTGAGTTAATTCTGCTTCAAAAGGTAATTTGTCTGATAAATGTATATGATCTTTTCACGAACATGTCAAAAACAGTAATAAGCAAAATTCAAATAGTATATACATAATAAAGACGTATAGAGCGTTCTTAAAACTTTGGAAAACAATGTTTGTACAAAAGTCAATATATCCTGTGTATTAAAACTCAGTATGTTAATTCTCTCAAAATATCGAAGTAGGATTCGCTGAGCAGTTCGGTATCACTGTTTAAATTCAAACTTGCCTTTTGTTCTTTTATATGTATTATTTCCGAAACAATTCTTTTAAAATAGTTGGATTCACGATCCATAATTCTCGTATTATCCCAATCGAACGAATGATTGTATTTTATTATATGTTCAGAGATAACTGAATGCTTTGACTTGTCCCGCTTTAAATTATTCTTGTGTTCTTTAAGTCTAATTTTCAGCTGTCTCTTTGTTTGTCCTACGTATGATGCGTCACAGTTGCAAAAAATTTTATAAATTATTGTTTTTAGATAAAAAGTGATCTTGATCTTTGTGGACTTTAACAAACTTACTTAATCTATTGATGCATCGAAAACCAATCATCGCTTTTGACTTATCTATGTTTGCATGTATTATTTGTGAGATCGAATTGACATATGGTACAATTATGATTTTTCTTTCTACATCAGAGTTAGCAATGTCCAAATTTTTAGCTATTATTGTTCTTTGTACAAAAATTTTCTTTAATCTTAAATTTATTTTATTGAAGATTAGATCCAAAGGGCAATCATTGTCTAGTAGTAACTTTAAACATAAAGTTAAGTTCTTCTCATGAAAGATAGGATGTGACAATTTTATAGCTCGATCAACCAAATTGTGTATGATGCTTACTTTATGGCTAATCGGGTGGTTAGAGAAAAAGGACAGAAATGTCCCCGAAAATGTTGGTTTTTGGAACCAATCCAAAATTATTCTATTATTTTTTTTCTACTTTTAGAGAAAGATCGAGAAAATTTAGACAGCGGTTAGCCTCTGTTTCCAAAGTTAATTTTAGTCTATGATGATAACAATTAAATTTTCTTAAGATATCATGGATCTCCTCTTCCGGTGCTGATATAATAATGTCGTCCACATATCTATAGTATAGTATCGGTTTGATATTTAGTGAATTTAAATTTATCAGACAAATACAATTTCCTTTTGAAGCAGAATTAACTCACTGCAAGTATTTAAGTTCAAACATCATTTTAATACAGACTCAATTTTTTAACAGTTAGTCATTACAATTTTTCTATATTATGTTTTGAACAGAAAAACTTTTGATATGCTTTCTACTTTTTACTCTTTGGCTTCGAGATTATAATTTATTTTGGACATCTACATTTCTTAAGTGGATTCATATATTCCGACTTCAACTACATAAGATTTTCGCTTATGAACGTCAATTTACACATTGGTACCACAATAATTAGTACATTTTTACGGGAAAAAATTTGTAACGTTAATTTGTGGTAATTTTTATTACTTATTTATACAATATTTTGTCCGACTTTGACATAATCTTCTCAACCATATAATACGGTTTTTTTTTTTAAATTTGTTTTGTACGATAATTATTATTTTATTATATCTCACAATATGTTGTCGTGTCACTTTAATTTTTGAATGTCGTATCATTTAAAAACATAATTTTATTTTCACTGAAGAAGGCTAAGTATAGCCGAAACGTATGTAAATTGAAATTCGGTATTAAATGCTTCACATTTGATTCGTAATATAAAAATATCTCATTATTTCTATAACCCATAATGGCTCGTTTTGGTCGAATTTATTGAACTATTGCGTAATAAATAAAATTTATATAAAGAAACTATAGAAAACTTTATTTTTTATTTTTTTAGTTGGATGTTCATTAATAGATACATATAATTGATGAATGTGCATCCGGAATGCGTTCCATTATCGATATACATATTACTTTGATTTGATGGGCATACTGCTGAACGTAATATGACAGAGTGTTGTTCACTTGAAAATTATAAGTATTATCATAATTATATTTAATGAGTTATTATTTAACAATTTTGATAAAATTTATTTATTAAGGAAAATATTGCGTGTGTGCGTGCGCGCGTGCGTGCGTGTGTGCATGTACGAACAAAAGAGAAAAGAAATTTCTCTTTTGTTCGTACAATTTTTTATTCACGATGTTCAAAATTATGACCCTTTGCTAAAATACATTTTAAAATTCTTTGACGGAAACTCTCGGACGCAGGCTAATATTTCTGGTGTTCTTGAGCGCAAACTCAACGAATTCTGTTTTTTATATCCGCAGTTATTGTGGGTGCAATTGACATCTTGATCTTTTATAAAGTCCCAGCGGAAAAAATGTGGGGGCATGTCTTGAGCTCACTCATTCTCTTTTTGTTCTCTTTTTACTCCACAAGTCCGAATTCAGTCTTACCGCGACCAATAAGTTTCATAACGAGATTGCTAACTACAACTCCACTACATCAGCCAGCAACTTTCAGGGTTCAACAGTCATCAAACAGTAAGTTGTATCTTACACACGCACAC
>JANQDE010000146.1:182886-209193 GCA_037157785.1 Cephalotes varians
TTCAGAAATGGTCACTTCTGCACTACTGCAGTTCTGCAGTACTGCACTAGTAATGTCACTGCTCATCCAAATAGTGATACTACTAGCGTCACTAATGCGAATTTACTACTGCATCTCYAYACTACTAGTTRTGRGTAGTGTCACTACTCATATCAATAGTGACACTACTATATATACAATAGTGACACTACAGCACTAGCAGTGACACTAATAGTTTTTTACGAGGGATACTCAACATGGACTTAATATTTCTCACTTTATCAGTTAATTTTCCCTCTATATTTTTCTATTTGCAAAAAATTTATACACGTATGTAACCTACAATATATATTTACCAAAATAGAAAAATTATTTTTTACTTGTGATAGTGTTGCAATAATATTTAGGTACACGCATTTTATATAAGACCTCTGTTCTATTTCATGAGTTCATATGAATGGATTATGAATGGATGTCGCTTGTATTACATTCTGAGCTATCATTTTGTATTCTGCTCATGCGCGGTGCCCTGCTCTGCTATATCGATGTAGTTCGTTTTTGATTTCCTGTTGTTCCACGTTGTCGGTCGCCACTATTCTTTTCTCTCGCCAAAACCTTTGTTACTTTGTCTGATTTATTTTTAAACCCCTTCATTGCATATATGTGTATGTGATATGAGAACAGACAGATATATAAAGATTACCTGTGCTCAATTCACAAACGAATATTTTATTCGTGCTACCTAAAACCTCTGTAGACATTGCGGCTAATCGTAATAGATAGTATTAATTATCACAAGTAGTAAACTATAGTAGTTTTAAACTATATAAATAAAGAAGTTTTACCTCAGTTTCAGTTGGAAATAATTCACATATTTAGATACAATTAAAAATTCTTCAAAATAGGAGTGGTAACAGTCCCATCTATCAGAAATAGCAACGTATGCATATTCTATTGGCACGTTTGTAAATAATGCCACAACATCTAATGACGCCAAAGTGCAACCCAGTTCTAAAATTTTGCCATTTAATGCATTCACCAATCTAAAACTATTACCCACCGAGCTTGTAGCCTCTGGTATGCTATTTTTTATAATATTGTGCAAATAGCAAGCTAGCTCATATAGTGGACTATTAAGGGAAGAAATAATTATTTATTAAAATTATTATTAAAAGATTACAATTCACGTTAGAGATAAGCTCGGATAATCGCATCAATTTTTTGGATGTAACTATCATTCTTGACAACCAAATGATTTTATTTGACAATTATGAAAAGCCAACAAATACTGGTAGATACATCAATTACCACTCGCAACATCCATTAACACAAAAAAAGAGCATAATTTATGGATTAATAGACAGGATAGTATTGTTGTCACACCCCAATTTTCAAGAAAAAAATCTTAGAAATGTGATTAGCACACTGTTTAACAATTGTTACCCATTGCCTTTCATATTTGACACAATTAATAGAAGATTAAAGATGTTATGCAATAGAATGGCAGATGAAAGAAAAAACGTCAATCAAAAGTCGCAAGTTAAACAAAAGAATTATTTCACAATCCCATATGTGAGATCTGTCTCAGAAAGTTTTCTTCCAATAGTAAAGAAATACGGGTTAGATATCGCATTTATAGTTCCTAACACATTAAATAGATTCATAAAGAGAGGCAAAGATATAATTGAACCACTATTAAAAAATGATTGTGTTTATAAAATAAAATGTTTAAATTGTGACATGACATATGTGGGACAAACAAAAAGACGACTCTGCACAAGATTGAAGGAGCACAGGGCTGACATTAATAAGAAGAGCGGTGTGCTATCCGTAGTATCTAACCACATATTAGAACATGATCACGAGATGAATTGGAGTGAGACAACAATATTGGATATAGAGCCATCTTATACGAAAAGAATAGTTTCTGAGATGAACCATATAAAAAAACAAAAGAACGCACTAAATAAGCAAAGTGATACGGACTTGCTTTCTGACACGTATCTCCCAATCATCAACAGCCTTTCTCCTTCCTGACAAATCTCCCCCTCCAATAACATACTGTGACATTTGAGTTTTAATTGTCTGTTAGATGTAGAACTGTTTGCGTTGAACATTGAATGTAAAATTTGACAAGTTAAAATGATCGATAATTCTCAGCAAAGGTAGGCGTTCTCGATATTAATCATTTAATATTATTTGACCATATGAATCTATATTAAAACAAGACTATTTTAAGATTTATCACGGAAAAACATGTCAATGCTTTAATATAACAAATAATAACAACAATGATATCACTACACGCTCCAATTGGAAGCATCACAGAGAGAAAAGCGAATACGGATAATACGGATACTGGCTTTCTGTTCAATTTGACGGACAATTGTAATTGACAAAGGAACTGCTTTGTTAAAAAACTATATATAATTGCGTATGTTTAAATCTGTTTGATTGTTATTGTTATATTATTATTTATAAGTTTCACTGAAGATGACCCAACCGGGGTCGAAAGCGCTTTGAACGTTGATTTATGTATTAAGGAATTGTTTTCAATATTTCATAATAAACAAATGTGGTTTGCTACAACCAGCGAGGCTCGTAGTTATATTAATTGATTTTGTTTGATAATTTGAGCCAATAAATAGATTTTAATTTTTTTATCGAAAAATTTTTCGAACAAAAGTTGTATGGCTTGAAAGGGGATACATGATGGAAATATGGACTTGACCTTGAGTGACCGTCAAAATCAGGTCAAAGTCATTATTGTTTGTTTAAATGGAAACCCCTATTTTTTATTACGTATTCTTGTAGCTCATCTCAATAGCTTTCCAAAACATTATGATAAACATTATGATAAAGTTACGTTTCATTGAGTCCGAATTATGAAGCTTGAAAGTTAAGGCAAAACCGATCACTGATCCGACCAACTAAGGCAAGACCGATCACTGATCTGGCCGCTTAAGGCAAGATCAATTCAAATATGTTTTTAGCCATTCATAAGATGTTCAAATAGATCTCCATTTTCTTGCAGACATAGCCTTAATCGTTTTTCAAAATTTTCTATTGTTGAAATTAAAATATTTTGAGGAATGCTACGACAAACATTAGTTATTCGATTTTTCATGTCTTCTGCAGATGTCGGAGTTTTGTAAACAATATTTTTTATGTACCCCCAAAATAAATCACACGAAGTTAAATTAAGAGACCAGCGAGGCCATCGAATATATCCATACCTCCCTATCTATCTTTCACGAAAGATGTTATTGAGGTGTTCCATCACAATACGATGAGAATGGGGTGACGCACCATCTTGCTGTCACCACATTTTTTGTCCAGTAGCAAGATCAACTTCTTCTAAAAGCTCAAACAATTTATTCTGCAAGAAAGAAAAATAAGTTTTCCTATTTAAGCAGTTATCAAAAAAAATATAGACCAATCAAATATTCATTTACAATTCCGCACCAAGTGTTTAAACTCCAACGATGTTGATTATCAACACATTAAGTCCAGTGAGGATTGTATGTGGACCAATGACAGTTATGCCTGTTGAGTTGTTCATTGTTATGAAATGAGGCTTCGTCACTGAAGAGAACATACTGGAAAAAATTTGGATCTTCTCTTATCATTCGTAATGCCTAACGACAAAATTCTTTTTAGAATTTCTCATATCATTTTCACTTACATCTTGGGTTAAAGTGATATGGTAGGGATGGAATTTATGTATTTGTAAAATCTTCCACATAGTGACATAAGGAATTCTTAAATTACGATGCAGTTCTCTAGTCGAAGTATGACTATTCAAGTTTATCATTATTAATACTGCATTAGCACTGCTAATACACGCGGATCATTAACATCTTCAGTATTTATTTGCTTGCGGTTTTTCTTACGGCTTCTTCTACGCTCTTGTAATAAAATTCTTTTTATCTGCATTGCATTTGGATGTCATCTAAACTATTATCTTTTACGATACAATCTTTTTACTCTATAATAATTTCGTCCAGCTCCAAGCACAAGAATAATATTAACGATTTCATTTGAACTGTGAAACGGTCATTTTGAAAAAAGCTTTGAAAAAACTCACTAATATAAAAAAACTGAAAGAAAAAGCTATACGAAAAAAAGAGAAAAGTTGAATCGTTCAATTAGAGAGGATTGGACTCAATTCCGTACGCGTGTATGTCAAGCAATGTGGATAGATCGTGGAAACACGCGCGCAGAAGAATCCCGTTCACGCACGTATGCGTACATGGATAACGCCGGCGGTACTGTAGTTTCAAGCCTCATAACTCGGAAAGTACTCAACGTAACTTAATGGGTGAATTCGTTTATGCAGTCACTGCTGCAGAAGGTGTCATTTTATCTTTGTTTACGTCCAATGAACAATGAAGATAAAATGATACCCTCTGCAGCAGTGACTGCATAAACGAATTCACCCTTTATCTTTGTTTACGTCCAATGAACAATGAAGATAAAATGATACCCTCTGCAGCAGTGACTGCATAAACGAATTCACCCTATTATAGTGTTTTGGAAAGCTCTTGAGATATGCTACAAGAATGTGTAATAAAAATTTATGAGCAATTTATGAACAATAGGGGTTTCCATTTAAAAAAACAATATTGACCTTGACCTGACTTTGACAAAGTCACTCAAGGTTAAATCCACATTTCCATCATATGCCATCCTTTAAGCCATGCAACTTTTGTTCGAAAAATTTTTCAATAAAATCATCGATTTGCGAGATAATCGATCATATCACTTAAAATGAAACACCCTTTATAAAATTAAATAGCTATTTTTGTGAAATAGATTATTGATGATAAACGTATGTATATGTGTGTGATGCTTCAATATATTCAAGGTTAAAATTGCTCATAAATCAGTAATTGTGCGATAATTGTGTTATGGCTTCTGCAAAGGGACGCGGCAATTTGCGGTACACAACAAGAAATGATGCGGTGACAAAGTAACCTTTTACTTCTCCGGAAGAAACAAATACATATATTGAAATGATTAGTTGTAGTGCTTGTTGTTGTATAGGCAGTTTCCCAATCATTCTTAGTTGTTACGCGTACGAAGATCTTGATAGAAACTAACAAATAACGATCATATTAGTTGCATTCTGTTTAGACGTTCACTGTGCTGTAAGCTTCGTTCTATCTTTATCGCTGTGGCGGTCGCCAGGACCGCATAGAAACTCGGGGCGCCTGCCGGAAGGCAGCCTGCCAACATCAATACTGAGATCGCGCGCAGGTAGGCGCGCGGCTTCCTCGCGAGCACCGCGGACCACGAGCTTTCTCGCGAGTGAAATAATTAATAACCGCGAGAAGACAGAGGGCTCGCGTAGTATCCTTTCTCGGAAAGAAGATTTCACCGAAAAGAGTATAAGAAGCCACGACGAGCCACAAGAGGCACCGATTTTTGGTATCCAGCTAGTGAAAAAGATAATTTCAGACGCTGAGCAAAGAGAGTAGCCAAGCTGCGGGCTGCTTGTGAGAAGCCCGCTGCTGCGCCAGTCGCCAGCTTGCCGCTGCCAAGTCACGCCACTACACCGTAGAAGTTCACGCTGCTGTGCCTTTCGCCGCCAAGACTAACCCGACCACCAAGGGACTTCCTGACCACTTGGGACGTCAGGGTCCGGCGTCACCGATGTCGCCGTTCTGGAAGCCGCCGGCGCTCCTCTCGCCGCAGCGGGAAACACTTTCGAGGCGAGGGTGCATCGCGGGGTGCCGACCTAATACCAGCGACCAGGCTGTGCAGAGTATCACTCAGTGGGAGTCATCGAGCGACGACGAGGCTGTCCCGCCGAAGAAGGAGACTCGCAGCACTCAGGTGGAGGAGCAGATCGACATAGATCTCCAGACACAGAAGAAGAGCTTGGAGAGGTCGTACACGCCGCCAGAGACTCCGCCTAAACTGCGTCGCTGGAGGCCACGCAGACACACAGTCACCCGGCCTTCTATTGAGTGGCGAGAGCGCCTTTAAGACGCACGAGGAAAACCGGCCCTTTTTTAGGGCCACATAAAGACTCACACATTCACATTCTCACACGAACACTCGTCTTACACGTTATACATAAAACCTACTGTATATATTGTACATATCCACATTAATTGAATAAATCGATATTTATACCAGAACAAAAAACTCGTTATTCAGCGGTTGTCTTTGGACACGAAGCGGCGCTCCTAGCCTGCGGATATAGCGGCGAGCACGCCCACAATCGTTTATTATCTGCGGAAGAAAGATAGAATGAAGCTTATAAAGCGTCCAAACGGAACGCAGGGTTCTTTAATTTGCATTTGTTGTCTGTATCGACCAATCGATCGATAAAAGAAATCAGCGAGGCTTTTGTTAATTTCTCAACAAATCAAGCTTTTCTGATTTGATTTAAATAAAATCAATTATAGCAACAAATTTCATTTGTTGACAAATTTGTATCAGCAGTAATGATTTCGTTATGTTAACAAAGTACATCTGTTAAGGGGCTGTTTTGTTTCAACAGCAAATTAATGTAATATTTTTACGGATCAATTTGCTCTACAAATTCTTCAACAGCAAATTAATGTATTTTTACGGATCAATTTGCTCTACAAATTCTTCAACAGCAAATTAATGTATTTTTACGGATCAATTTGCTCTACAAATTTTATTTATTTTATTGATAAAATATGTTTTGTTGTAATATCGAATAATTTGAAAAATTAATTATAATTTAAAATAGCAATATTTTGTCGTTGTCACAGCAAATATGTAGTAACAATAGTAGTTTAGCTGTAACAAAAAATTTTTTTTCCGTGCAGGAGCGATGTCTTTCTGGAACCGTATTTGCAGCAGCATGAGACTATTCAAGTGGTTAACTCACCGAGCACCCCGCCGCCAAATCCATTGCAGCATCAACAACTTTCACATCTATATCATGTACAGGTAAGTTTTAAAAACAAGAAAATTGATATAGAAAAGACATTCTGTTCGAAGCACGCGGACATCAACGCCGGTTTGAATTTTCGCGCGGCGCATCGGCGATAGGCCCAGCAGCTCGTGAGCCTATCGGCAGACCGAATTTCGATAACAGCTGCGCCGAGGCGTCAAGCCAACCGCGCAGCGGCCCTCCAGCGAGGGGCTGCCAATTAGCGGGAAACACGTCCGTGATTCCTCGAATATCGTTCGCGATTCGCAATGCCCCGCTCTGGCCCCAAAAGGGAGGGTCGCAAGTCACGCTGGCGGTTAAACCGACCAGTATTAGAATTTTCTAGAAGCGACTTCTTATAAATAGAAGCTGCGTTCACCCGCGGCTCACTCAGTCACTCTGAACTGAATAAAGTCGCTCGCTTGTTCAATTCGCAGTTTGCAAGAATCACAGCGGTGATTCTCGAAGCAGAAATAAAAGGCCTGCTATAAGCGGTTGCAGGCACGCTGTAGCCAGCAGTGGAACACTCTAAAAGTCCTTTTGTACATAGTGTATATTTAAGCGTGAAATACATTTGTGTTTGTGAAAGCAGTTGATCATTCTCCCAGTGCGGCAACTGAGCGGTCGAAACACATTCTGATACTTCCATAAATTCTAATGTTCAAATTATTTTTTTTTAATGCACATGCACGCATTTGCATTTATATTTTCATATATGTATATATTATATAAACATTTTCGTGAAATATTATGAAAGAGAAAACAAATGCCAGCGGAACGGTAATGACAAAGCCAAGGCCTACTGTGTCAGGACCTACTTGGTCCTCGATGTAAACCAAATGTTTGAAGCTCATTCTGAAGTCAAATTGAAGACAACACCAGAGCAGATTTAGCAATAGCTATGTGATGACAGATTGATGCACCAAATCCAGTACAGATCAGTTAGAAACGAAAACAGATAAATATCCAAGTCCCTAAATTAATATTTACGCAGAACCAAAAATTATACAACATACAGCTTATTTAATCAAATAAGACTTACCTATACGATCAGAGCTGGATCTTGCCCAATCATATTATTGTATACATTGATAAATTTTTCAGTTATTTTTTTGAACTGCGCGTCGATTTTTTCATCGGACTTGCAACGCAATTCTAAACTGAACTAATAAAGTCACAAATTAATTTTTGATTGTCAGTTAGATATTGATGCTAATAACATCTTAAAAAACTGTGAATAACTTATTGCGAAAAATATTACCTCAGCCAGGGTTTGAACCTGGAAACTCCTGCCTATTCGAGGCAAGTGTCTTAACCAATTCGACTACCGAGGCATGTGATAATATTCTTCGCAATAACCGATATATATATTGAGAAAAGTATCTTTCCAGGCGATGTATATAAACAATATCATTAGATAGATTTTTTGACCGTCAACGAATAAATCAAATCAACATCTTATTTATTTTCGTCTTTAAACTCAATTTTGGATACTCATTTCCAAAAAATCATTTCATGGATGAAAAATATAATACTGCATCTTTTATTTTATTCTGTATAGTTTTTTACTTATGAAAAACTAAAACTCCGCTGCATTTATTTGATGCTGGAGCGATTAGTCGATACAATTGTTTAGAAAGAATTTTTGAGTTTTGCTGTCAATCTATTGTCAACATATTTGATAAACCCGCTTACTGTTGACTACTAATCTGTCGTGTATTTTGACCAAAATGCTGTTGCATGACAAATGGTAACACTTTCGTAATAATGAAATTGTTTGCTATCAATATATTATCAATGCGTTCAACAGACTTGCTCGCTCTAGATTGCCACTCTGTCATATACTTTGCCGACAGTTGTTGGAAGTGCATTTATTGGAAGTATGCTATTGGAAATGTACTAACAGTATCGACGAACAATATAATAAAGTATATTCTCCATTTGCGGCCTTTCAGTAAACATAATCTGTTGCTAATTCGTAATTGCAAAAGTGTTAAGAGTATATTATAACATTTCGCGCGTATTTCATTTTTGTCATTATTTGAACATACGAATGAAATTCATATATTCATACAAAAAATACTCAAATATTTTGATCAATATAATAATAGTTTGTATATTGTAGGGTAAGTTCCCTAAATATGGACCATCATATCGTTATCGTTGAATAAAACTCTACTTTTTAAAGATAATGAATGTGTTTTATTCTTAGTAACTAGTAATCAATATTCAGATATAATAATCTTTTATCAAATATCAAAAAAGAAACAAATTTTCTAACGAATTTACTAATTATTTGAAAGTATGTAAAAAGGAACTTTAGAAAAAAGGGTTTCTAAAATGGACTACCAGTTACAAAATGGTGACTTTTTGAGGTAAAAAAAATATTAAAACGAGGTGTGGTTATAAGCAATATCAGAAATATCTCTCGATAATATATGGTTTCTAGTGTATGTACTATTATAACTGAAATATTGACAATAAAGAAGTAATATTCTTATCAAACTCAAAAATCTTCATCAAATTGAGACAAAATGGCAAAATGGTCGCCACTGACACAAACGCAGCAGTACATTCACTGTGTTCAAGGGGCACTGAGACGCGGGGCGAGGGCATCGAATGTTGCTAACTTCACTTCGCTAGCAGCGATATGTAGCGAATTGTGACGGTGGTCCATATTTAGGGAACTTACTCTACGTATATTGAATAAATCATTTGTTAGAATCATGGTTGGAAAAGTTACTTTTTAAATATAACTTTATCGTTATTCGTTATTAAATAAAAAAGTAACTTGTTATCATTATTTTTTAAAAATTAGCGGAAAAAGTAAATTAAAATTAAAAATGTGGCCCTTGGAATAAATCAAAATCAAGTATAATAAATGCCTGTAGAGCCTCCGCTAGTGTTTGTAAAAGGGAATAATGAAATGATTGTCCTCTTTATGTGTGGTACACGAAGTATATTTTCAATTGACAAACGTTTCGACTCCAATTATCCATATCCTCCTCAGTGACAGTAATGAATAAGTTAAAGTTGATATTGGTCTCTTCTCTAGTTGGCAAGTCTAGTTCGTCTTATACGCTAATAATAAAGTCATGTTTGATAGAAGTTGAAAATGGTGGTTGAATAGTTAAAATAGTTTATTAAGTCAATGCAAAATATAAAAATGTTATGAAAGTCAAAAGATAAAATATAGTAACTTACCGAAATTAGGAAATAAACCAATATGTACAAAAATCGATCGAATAAAAATACAGCGTCATTCCGATAAGAAACAAATGAATGAATAAATAACGTTCTTCTCACATGATGTCACACGAAACAATAAATAAATGAAAGAGCGGAAACTTTTATCATAAAGTCGAACTAAACAGATCATTGTAAATCGAATCTAATAACGCGGTATCCGTTTGTGTCCGTTTAAATGCTTTTGTTTTTTAATATAAATCATCTCAGAAATGAGGCGTTTATTGTAATTCATTTCTTTATCAAGAACTTTCGCGTTTTCCCAATCGAACTCATGTTTAGATCAATCTGTGATCTGTAATGACTGAAAGCTGTGTGGAATTCCTCCTAATGTGGCTTCTGTGTTCGTTCACTCTAATATTCAAAGTTCTCTTAGTCTGGCCTACATAAGAAGCGTCATAGTCTAAGCAGTTGATTTGATAGACCATATTGGAACGTTAAGAAACTGGAAGAACATCTTTGTGTACCTTTGATACCTGAATTTGTTTAACTTGTTGTAACAGGAAAAAGCCAATTTACTGATTGAGATGTTCTTGAAAAATTGAATAAATTTTTTTGAGATGCAAGAAACGTATGGAATTGTAAAGTATAGATAAGATGGTTTTTCTTCTTCCTCATTGGATATTGTTTTGTTAGCATAGGATCTTGTGTGTAGTCTCCTTCAGATAGAGAAAAAGATCAAATCTAAAGGATATCCATTATCTAAAAGAACCCTAATTATGTAATCAAAGTTGTTTTTGTGGAACTCTGGATGGACTAACCGAATTACTCTATCAATCAAATTGTACATGGTGTCTCTTTTGTGAGTGAAGGGGTGGTGTGAATGGTAATTCAAAAATCTACCCGAGAAAGTTGGTTTCCGAAACCAATCGAAAATAAGAATATTGTTTTATGATAGTGGGATCTAAGAAATTTAATCTATCCCCTTCACCTCCCACCTCCATGGTAAACTTGAGTTTATGATGGAATGAATTAAATTTTTCTAGCAAACTATTGAGTTGGAAAAAAGGCACGGACAGTGCAATATCGTCGACATATCTATAATAAAATATAGGTTTATACATAAGGTTACTCAAAATCGACGATTCGAGATTCTGTAATATCAAGTCAGCGACGACAGGGGGGGGGGGGGGGGGGGGGGGAGAGCGAAGACCCCAAGGAGTACCAAAAGTTTGCTTGTAAACATGGTTATTAAAGTAAAAGAAAGTAGATTCTAGAACAAATTTTATAGAAAGAATAAATTCATTAAGGGATAGGTTGGTGTGTACCTCGATGAACTTTGAATATTAGAGTGAACGAACACAGAAGCCACATTAGGAGGAATTCCACACAGCTTTCAGTCATTACAGATTACAGATTGAAATCTAAACATGAGTTCGATTGGGATAACGCGAAAGTTCTTGATAAAGAAATGAATTACAATAAACGCCTCATTTCTGAGATGATTTATATTAAAAAACAAAAACATGTTTTGAACGCACAAACGGATACCGCGTTATTAGGTCTGATTTACAATGATCTGTTTAGTTTGACTTTATGATAAAAGTTTCCGCTTTTTCATTTATTTATTATTTCGTGTGATATCATGTGAGAAGGACGTCATTTATTCATTCGTAGTTTGTTTCTTATCGGAATGACATTGTATTCTTATTCGATCGATTTTTATACATATAGGTTTCTTTCCTAATTTCGGTAAGTTACTATATTTTATCTTTTGACTTTCATAACATTTTTATATTTTACATTGACTTAACAAACTATTTTAATTATTCAACCATCATTTTCAACTTCTATCAAATATGACTTTATTGTTAACGTATAAGATGAACTAGACTTGCCAACTAGAGGAGAGACCAATATCAACTTTAAACTTATTCATTACTGTCATTATTGAGGAGGACTCAATAATTAGAGTCGAACGTTTGTTCAATTGAAAATATACTTCGTGTACCACACATAAAGAGGACAATCATTTCATCCTTCCCTTCTACGCATGAACACCAGCGGAAGCTCTACAGGCACTTATTATACTTGGTTTTCATTATTTTTTAAGTTATTGATTCGTTACTTTTTCAGTTATTTTTTTAATATGTATATGCTAAAAGAAGATCAAATTTAAAAAATTAAGAACCTTTTAATGCTTCTTGTTAAAATATAAACAAAAGCAATAGTATAAACAGTAGTATAGTTAGGAGAGTTCTAGACTACTATGTGTTAGTGAGTAGGGGGGTGTACGTATGAGTGATTTCAGGGGGGGAGGGGGTATGACGTCACGCGAGAAGGGGAAATCAGGGCTCTCTCCCCTCCCATTTAATTAATTAATTAATCACAATTTAATTAATTAACAATTAATTTAGATAATCTAATATATTAAAATTCAATTAATTTATTTTTTCGATTTGATATTAATAATTAATTTAGATAATTTAACAAATTAGATTTAATAAAAATAAAATTCTATTAATTTATTTCTTAAATTAGATATGACCTGACGTAGGTATTTCTAAAAATAAAAGTTGTCGCCGCCATATTTTCTCTCTCATTCATTGCGATTCTCGCATGCGTTCTCTCTCTCTATGCACATACCTACCATCTTCTCGGATGCGTTCTCTCTTTTTGCATTGAATCATACTATTAGATATCATTATTGATAAACTCTTAATTATAGAGAAAAAAAGGGGAGGATTCGTTCCAACAAGGGAAAACAGGAATGCAGGTATCGAAGTTACGTGATAAGCAGATGATGTCACAGAAGGGAGTGATATAATATATTTTTTAAGATTGTGGAGTAAAGAAACAAAGATTAGAATTTTGTTTTATTTTAATAATTTGATTAACTTATTTGAGGAAAAACCGCGCGTTTTCTTATCATATATAAATCTAAACTGTTGAATAGAGAGGGGAAAAAAGAAGATCGAAAATAATTTTAAAATGATTAATAGTAATGTAATACAAATGGCCAAGCGCGCTATTTATTATTATTATTAATACATTTTTTTGGCGTATATTGATTCTTAACTACAGGGAAAGGAAAAAAAGAAATAAAACCATATTTACAGATAACATATGTTTATTTGTCATGATGGCGATGCCACCAATTGTATATTTTAAATACATTTTGTAATGCGCAATTCTTTACATGTTTATGACAACGTAAGGCGTAACATCCAACTTATTTAAAGATTCTATGTCTACGTAATGCGCCCCGATGTTTTCAACATAGACTTCCCGTCTCGCTTCATCCAGGAGTAAATCCCGCAGCCATTCTCGTTTCTCATGTCCCTTGACGTACACGACAATTTCATCATCGATCATCGTTGTATCATCGACGCCTTTGTAGTCAAACTTCTAGCAATGCAGTATGGAATCATTCCATCCTCTTGTTGTATTCCATGATGGTTCTCAATCAGCCATATCGCCACACCTAGTGTCTTTCAGATTTGGAAAGAAGAGTCTATGGACAGGGACATTCAAAAATATAGTGAGAAAGTTCGAATCCATTTTTGAGAGCAACAAATTCCTTCACGATAAAATGTCTTCCAACGAGGAAACCTTGCAGATCCACAAATATAAGTACAGATATGATGTGTCCTCGAGAAGACTGCAGTCAACTTTGATGCATCGTAGAATTTTATATCGTCCTTAGGGAAAAGAGTGGTGTCGCACTTAGGTAATTTAGCGCACAATGTTGGTCAGCGGATTGTACCACGCGATCGTGTATAATGGGTACATTCTCTTTACGATCGAATTCTATGCGCACGTCTACAGTTGCGCTCTTAATTCGTTTTGCTGAGAGCAATCGATAATCACGAACGGACCATTATGCCGAAAAAACGTGACAGTTTTATTCGGCTCGAGATAATCGTATCCGTAATAATTTTTACAGAAACGTGCGTACGTGTCGTAAAGAATCGACCATCTGTTTTTATCGAAATCCAGATTCATATCATCATACAGATAACATTCCGAGTTCAGATAGAGTTCAGATTTACGTTGTTTAATTTGCAATGATCAAATCGACTTATATCTTCGGACATGATTTTTCCGGTCAGCTTGCAAAGCGATTACGTATTGCGGTTTCTCCAACTGAGTTAGCGGTCTTGATGGTCCACGAATGTTTAGTTATTCGATGCAATAGCGGAAACTCGTACAGATCCCACGAGTGAAAAGCCATGCTGAGATATCGTCTGCTTTCCAGAACACGCAGCATCTATAGTTTATTTATCTCATTCAACAACACATGCGGCACTGTACACATCCGCCACTGTACTTTGAACAATACGATTTCCGGCTCCCGCGTCGGATCGCCAATTAAACAATTATTGTTATTAAACAATTGTTGCGTGAGCGTATTAAAATCAATTTGTGACGAGCGTTAATCACTACGCGTCTGTAATCTTCACAAAATCTCAATAGCATGTTGAGTGGAATGCAAAAATTAAAATATCCATTTGGAGGATTCCATGGTTCCCAATCAATATTCTTCGAGATTACATTTCTCTCAGATGACATGGTTACATAGTTCTTGAGCGTGCTAGTTATACCGACGTTTCTATTGCGATCAATTTCCACACCGTTCATATCGAATCTCATCCAACATGAACGCAACGCAATTATTTCCCAGTGCTACATCAGTCCCCGCAACTGGTTTGTTTATTATTAGTTTTCCCTTGATTTGTAGAAAATTTTCATACGGTAATATATATAAATTGCTGTTGTATAGGTATTCTTATCTCGTCGCTATATCCGAACGTTGTATTAGCGAACGGATTGTACGTGTAAGTCTCGATCTTGGCGATACGATCGTTGAAAATTGGCTGATCCTCGATGTTGAGAATGTCAGTCATTTTTAAATATTTCGCACCGCGAAACCCAAAGATTGTAGAAATACAATGTTTGACGCGTTAAGTTTCTTTTTCTTGGTACAATCGAATGATTGAAATTTACTACCAAATGTTGGTTTTGTAAATATTACGTTATGTTTGACGTGTAACACGAGCATCTCATACGCGCGTACACAAATACTCGCGCGTTATCGCCGTAACCGTCATATGTGCAATTTGACGGTGATTTCTTCTCCTCGACGGTGATTTCTTCTCCTCGAAAGTCGAGCAATCATCCGTACTAATCGACGTCGCGTATTGTCAAATCTGAAATGCTCCGTGCGATGATTGGCAAGTAAATGATCTGCGCCGATGTTCCCGATATCTTGATGTCACGTTCGGGAAAAATTCATGTATCGTATATGTTTATCGCTGCTGTATGCGCTAGATGTCACGTTACACTCTACGCGGATAATATTTACGTTGATAATGTTAATGGGTAAGTCGATTCGTGCCATTTTCACGGATGTAATATACGATCTGAAGAAAATCCTAGCAGCGATCCAATGTTATCGGGCTTGCTAAAATTTATTAAGTAGACACATTTTATCTCACTCTTTATCATATTGTTATTTGCACTATCGGGAAATTTTCATTCACATCATCGACGATGCCACGCTTTTTATCTTCATAAACCGTGTGTTGCGGACGTTGGAATTGCATGTTTCAAAAACTCATTTATGGCTTGCAATTCGTACGATCCCTCGGGAATCGTTATTTCCACGCCGTTTTCGTCAAAGTAAAATTTATTAAACAAATACAAATATCAAATAAGCTAAATATCAGTCTTGCAGTATACACTGCGGCGGATCTTGATGTCTAGTTATAATTTGTGAATCTTTTTATATTTCCTGCTCATGCAAACTGCGCGCCGCAATTCGTCGGACTTGAAACACAATGAACGACGCCGGAACAATCGACTCACACATTAAATTGATAAACAATTTAATAATTTTTGATGCTAACAAGCATCTATTATATCCCCCCTTTCCGAAAGTCTGTAAAGAAATTATTGCAAAATAACACCTCAGACGGGATTCGAACCCGCATCTCTCAAGCAATCCATGCGAGCGTCCTATCAATTCGACCACCGAGGCTGTGATGATATTTCTCGCAATAACTGTTGCGACGCGCTATTCCTCGGGACCGTCGAATCCCGAGGAGGCACGCCCAATTTATACACAATGAGCGGTAATCATTTATAAAGAGATGCTCGGTAGATATCAATAATTCAATCCTTATAATCAAATGTAACCGTATTCGGTAGTCCAGTAACAAGGTATCCAGTAACGGAATCAAGATGGTAATCACTATTTCAAATAGTCGATAACTGAATCAAGACTAAATGTAAGTCGGTAGATGTTCGATAACATACTCAGTACGAAGTCCGGTGATTCCGATTAGGCTTTACTCAAAGAATGGGTGCCAGGCGCGAACAATAGCGCCATTCAAATAATTTCTTTAAACCTCCAAATAACTGTTTACTATATCCAGCCGCACCTCGCTCAATGTAGTGTAAAGGGGCGGGATTCTTTTATATTCAGACAGAATGCTCGGGAGGAGAGGCAAAAATAATAATAATAAGTAGGCATAAATAAAATAAAAATAACAAAATATATTATATTTGATGGGAAGTAATCTCGGGTAACAGGTGATAATGATACGCGCAACGAGGCGCTGAATTTCCAATCGAAGGCGATCTCGCAATAGTAATTTCCGAACGATATCGTAATACTAAGATCGTATAGCACGAAAAATATGCGCGAGATAACGAACATTACATAGACGTAATTAACAACTTGACTTGAATGCAATGACAAAATGATAACGCATTAACGAACTAATAGGCGATATAGTAACGGTAAGATGGTAACGGTAACATTTACAGAAT
The DNA here is from genome assembly GCA_037157785.1 of Cephalotes varians. Taxonomy (NCBI): domain Eukaryota; kingdom Metazoa; phylum Arthropoda; class Insecta; order Hymenoptera; family Formicidae; genus Cephalotes; species Cephalotes varians. The sequence goes on from JANQDE010000146.1 coordinate 199,802, forward strand.
ATCCGATTCTATAACAAAGATAAAGCGGTAAATGGTAACGCACTAGCGAGATGTTAAATTCCGTCATACATACTATACTATACGCAGTAACGCGATACTTAAATGATAAACGAAACGTTAACAAAACGATAGACTAAACGGTAAACCAAACGATTTGACTGATTGATCTTTATTTAGCTTTCTCATGTACTATTTTCATGTACATTTTGACTTATATAATTTACAATTGTAATATGCGCTTTTAGTCTTCTTTTCAACAAATCGAGCCTATCACAATTTTTTATTTCCGCTGGTAGGGCGTTATACATTTTTACTCCCTCATAAAATAGACTTTTCTGCGCACTCTTTGTTTTTCTAAATTGAAGTTCGATATTACCCGCTTGTCTCGTTTCTTTTGTGTATTCATTCCCTACTTTTCCCTCTGTAACCTATCTCTTAATTGAGTCGGTAGCAAGTTGTTTAATAACGTTACTGTTCCTTAATCCTAAACTCAAATAAATACTAAAGTTTCGCTCTAAACGGAAGTGGAAAAGATCGCTCCCTCCCAGATATGGAAAGGACGAGATTCCCCCCCCCCACCCGATCGGGCAATAGTCCTTACGACGAGGCGTCCGAGGGTATCACACAGTTATATGTTAGTTGTACATCTTTTTTAAGCGACGTTATTAAACACACTATATTTGAGATTAGGACCGATTTCGAAATAAACAAATACAAATATCAAATGGGCTAAATATTGGTCTTGCAGTATACGCTACAGCGGATCTTGGTGCCTAGTTATAATTTGTGAATCTTTTTACATTTCCTGCTCATGCAAACTGCGCGCCGCAATTCGTCGGATTTGAAACACAGTGCACGATGCCGGAACAATCGACTCACACATTAAATTGATAAACAATTTAATAATTTCTTTACAGACTTTCGGGCAGGGGGGATATAATAGATGCTTGTTAGCATCAAAAATTATAAAATTGTTTATCAATTTAATGTGTGAGTCGATTGTTCCAGTGTCGTGCACTGTGTTTCAAGTCCGACGAATTGCGGCGCGCAGTTCACATAAGCAGGAAATGTAAAAAGATTCACAAATTATAACTAGGCACCAAGATCCGCCGCAGTGTATACTGCAAGACCGATATTTAGCCTATTTGGTATTTGTATTTGTTTATTTCGACGTCGGTCCTAATCTCAAATATAGTATGTAAAATTTATTATTCGAAGCATTCTCTCTCACGTTCGATATCGTGTTGTAAGTCTCAAAGTTCATTAGACTGAGCTCGTAATTGTCATCACTTAAATCTATGGCTGGAAAGTATATTGTAGCGAGAACGTTGCTCTTCCCGGTTAGCGTAAGTATCAGCGACATGATTGAAAAATCGTCCGACGAATACTGAGTTAAATAGTGCACTGTCAGGCTTTAAACTGGTACACATCGACCGTTCGGAGAAATTGCAGACACAATTATCTACAGATGCTCTGATTGTAGGTTTGATAAGGTGTTCGATTATACTCTATCTTTGTCACAACATTTCCGACATATCGCACCAGTTCTTTAGGCGGTTGAAGATTATCAAAATTATCGAACTATATCACGTCATTGACTTTCTTTGCGTATGCTATTCAATGAGTGCCAAGACCTCGCACATAGTCCAGGTTTACGACACTCTTTTATTTTAACGTGCACCGCTTATTGGTAATACGATACGCATAAAAACACTTCTAAAATATGGTATATGCATGCATCTTGCCAGTTGATCCAACTATGTTCGTTGTCACATCCGTAGGCATTTTTTCGACGTTTTTTTTTTCTTTATTATTACGCCCTATCCACGTTTGTACGGATCAAGATATAATCCCTTTCCATATTTGTATGGAGCAAGATACAAACCGTGACCTTCCATCGCGCGATTGTGATGCTGCAACTCCTCAAGCTTGCGTCGTGTGCCTTTGCTGTCGCTGACCGCCATTGCCATGTCTGCCGCTCCACCGTTTAGTGATCCGAGCGCCTAACATCGGCAAAATTGGCAATACCACTGCGTTTCGTTGTCGGAAGTACTCGTTTTTTCATTGTTTTTTCCTTCGTCTTTATTTTCATCTTCACTTTCGTCTTCATACCCATACCTATCTTTGTTTTAGCTTTCATTGCCGCCCAAGCTGCCGCAGCAGCTCTCTCTCCGAGAATCGAATTTCTTGCAATAATACGTTTCCGCGTTTTCTCAGTGAGTATTTTGTCGGCCACGTGTCGTTCCGCGAGATCGTTGCTATGCGAATAGGCTATGTTGTGCTCACGACACGTCCAACGGATTAATGCCTAAATCGCCTCTGACTAATCGCTTTTCTTAATGTGTTCCTGGACCGCAAAACTAATATCCAGAAATATGCAATTTAAAAGGAAGCGCATCTATCGCTCGATTTAATAAACCACGACCTTTTACTGCCGCTGACATTCGTTGCAATTCTTTATCAATGGTGCCAGACCGTCAAAATGCGTTCGATGGCACGGTAAATAATAATGTTTTAGACATCGACTACTGTTGAATCTCCGAATCCGCCTTTATATGCAGGAAGCTTGTCCCACAGATAGTGAACGTAGCACACTCGAAACAAAACAGGTTTCGATATATACTGTAACTGTTCAGCGATTAAATCGAAAATATCGGAGGGATTCCGATAACAGAACGAACATCTTTGCTACTGAGCGATTCGCAGTTTTGCACGCATATAAATAGCACTCGATCCTACCCCCTCCATCTAAAAGTAAAACAAAAATGAGATTCCTATGACAGCCGTTAACGATACGCGTTATGAATTGTGACTATAGATTACGGACAATGGGAGGAGGGGGGGGGGGGCAACGGTGGAGAAACGTAAGCATGGTGCGATGCTACCAARTACCATACGTGTGATCGTTTGCGGTCTGTGGCGGTCGTCAGGACCACACAGAAATTCGGAGCGCCTACCGGAAGGCAGCCCACTAGTATCAATAGTGAGATTGAGCACACGTTACACCACCTTTCGCCGCCTCGACTGACTCAACCACCGAGGGAGTTTTTGGCTATGGACGTTACGATCCAGCGACCAACGTCACTCTTCTGGAAGTCGCCTTCGCTCTTCTCGCCGCTGCGAGACCATCGAGGGTCCATCGCGGAGTGCAGTGCCGGCCTAGCAGCTGCAACCAGGCAGTGCAGGGAGAACGCCAGTGGGAGTCTTCCAGCGAAGACGAGGTCGTCCCGCTGAGAAGGACGGAATCTCGAGGTACCCAAGTGGAGGTATAGCAGGAGCGCCAAACGCAGACCGAGAGTCCGGAGACCTCTCAGTTTGGGTCTGGCGTTCCTGCTAAACCTCATGCCATACTCCTCCAGGGACTCCGCCACAACTGCGTCGTTGGGGATCTCGGAGGCACATCTCCACCAGGCCGTCTATAGAGTGGCGAGAGTGACTCTAGGCCACACGGACGGGACCGGCCCTTCTCAGGGCCCATAAAGATTCAGGGCCCAGACTCAAGGCCAATAAAATTCATACACAACACTCATACGTACACATATTCACACGAACAGGAACATCACTACACACTACATAAATCTTTGTATATATTGTACATACTAAAACGACTAATTGAATAAATTAATATATATATCAAAACGAACCTTGTCATTTTGCGGTTCGCCTTTGAACACGAAGCGGCGCTCCTAGCCTCCGGATTATACAGGCAAGAGCGCCCACACGGTCCTTCGAATTGCGGTAAAACCAACGTTCTCATAAGCTTGTTGGAAAGTCCATACGGTGTACGTTTCGAGAACGTGTACGTATACTCGAAATCGTTGCAATAGCCGAAATATTAGTATTTGGAGAATTTGTTGTCATCAACGAAATTGGCTACTTTATGTTTTCCAATAACAGTGACGTCGTTCTACCGAGCGAGGCGCATCCAAACTCAATCTTCGATGATGTAGCATGCGATAAGCAAGATACTGTGAGAGAATATTTCTTGATGGACAGACACTCGCACGTCGACTGTTTTTAACTCTGCCATTCATACGCGAGAATACCTAAACATCTTATACGAGATAACGCGAATCTGTTAATCCTGTTCAAGCAGGATGGTACTAACCTGAAGCACGTGTACAACGATCATGTGAATACCGACATGTCGTACAAGGATTTCAGTGAATCATGCCGCAATTGTTGGCAGCAAAAGTATGGATTCCTGGTGATAAATAAGGACAATGCGCTTACAAACGGACAGAAAAGATTTAACGAGTTTGCGGTGCCGCAGTTAATCGTTGCCGATATATCAACGTTGGAAGAACGTCAATATGGCTGATAACAAAGATATATGCGAGCATGAGAAGGTTGTGAAAACAACCGAATTGATCCATAAAAAATCGCGCCTTGAAGACCGAGAAGATCGAAGAAGATATCGCGACCAAGACTCATTTTAAACCGATCATCGAGCTGCTACAAAAGATTGTTGACAACTTTAGCATACGCGTGATAATAGACAAGCCGCGTAGCGTTGACGTCGAAACGTCATTTGCCCAGAAGGAAATGATACGGAGTAAGATGAAGAGAAAACGAGAAAACATCTCGGTAGATCACGCGTTAAGCGAATCGCATAAATTGATGTGACGTACGTCAGACGTGATGGATTCACCAGCGATAACATCCACGTCCATGTACGACGATCGAAGCTGCAAAATCAATAAAGGATGTATTTGAAACCATGAACGATTCGTTCATGGTTCACGACGTCTGTTCAACATCAGATGCAAACGTCGGAGAGTCGAAAACCCTTGTCGCAACACTTGGGTCCGCTGGGTCAAGAGTACATCGGAGATTTCCTCAGCGGTAATGGAAAGAATAAAATTATAAATACCGTGTACGGCATTTGTCTCGACAAAGATAAAATAATGATGCTTGGTATTAAAAAGTTTGACGTAGACAGCGATCACATAATTATCGATGTTGTGCTGGCACACCGGGTCTTTACGAACTTATTTTCAAAAGAGTTCCGTATACATGACTATGACGTGTATACGGAAAGTACAAAAGCATATTATTGGTTATAAATGCGCATAGACGCAATTACACCGAGCACAGTCATTTACGGAGTAACAGAGGATACAAATATATATATATATATATATATATATATATGTAATTGCACTGTTATTAGAAGACAAATCGACGATTGGATTACCGCGCGCTATGACATTAAATGATAATGCGATCGATTACGTGCACTGAGATGACCCCAATGAGCTTGTGGATCGCATGCAATTGCTCGAAGCTTCGCACTAAGCTGGTCACAACGCGCATGAGATGCTGTCAATCATCGAGGAACTTCGTGAGGCTAGTATTATTATAAATTAACTCACGTATCGTTGAAAAAAACCAATCGATCAATATCACCTACATTGAAAAAATGCCAATCAGCAAATTTGGACTATTCGAACAGAGAAACGACGATGATTCATATCACCATTGGAACGGTATAATGAGAAATTGCGTGTATGAAAACGCTCTGTGGCGCATCGTTACTTCGTAGTTCTACCAGTAGGTGATGATGATGTCGTCAACAAACGATTCGTGCAACAGAGCATGCAAATTTTGAAAGATTGGCAGGATGAAATCGAGAAGAAGACAACATCACATCAAACTAATAGACAAATTATGCTAAAATACGTGCAAGAGAATATTTCAACTTTCAAAGATCAATTGAATCTACGAGAAGAAGATAACCACGTTCCAAAATAAGACACAAGTAAAGATGACTCATCGTATTGAATAGATAAGACAGTGCACCGGAAACGGCGATTGGGGGAGGAGTTGCACGCTTCAGCGAGAAGAAACTTTCCATGAAAACGCTCTGTGTCATTTTGATGTGAGATTGCAAGATTCGTCATCTAGCGCAGCTTCTAGCGGAAGTTGATCGACGTCGTTAACAAATTATACGTGGAGTAGCGCGTTAAAACTTTGACGAATCAATAGAAAGAATAAGAGGTTGATTTTGTTCGAGAAGGACGTGCGAGCGTTGCAAACTGGCTGAATCAGAAACAACTATGATAATTAACAATGGGCGACAATGAACGATGAAGAGACGGTTACGAACGCTTAATAAATAATTTCGAACTGTTTCTGAATCAACAACGGACGGTTCAGGAACGATTGTAAAATAACTACCAAACAGTTATCGAACGACTCAGGAATGGCTGTAGATCGGGTTAGGAATAGTTACGAACAACTATCCGATATCGATCGATATCGAAGGATAAAGAATGGCTATTGAAAGATGACAGAAAAAAATGATAAATGATTAAAAATGATAAAAAAGGCAATAGGAACGACAGCGAACAGCAAAGAATGGCAATACAAATGACATAAATGACAAAAAAACGAGAATACGAACGACATAAACGATAAAAAACGGCAATATGAACGACATAAACAACAAAATATACAACAGATAACGTTTAAAGGAAAATGAAATAAATCGTAGTGTAATTTTATCGCGCGCGTCATTATGCATCAGCCAATCGATAATTGTGTACGAAACATGAGATCCAACAGAAACGTTGTCAGTGCCGAAAAACGGCAACTCGAAAAGTTGCACGTTCCAGCGAGAAAACATTTTCCGAGAAGATGCGTCATAGTTTGGGGATATACGATGACTTGTGGCAGGCTGATATCGTCGAGATGCATCCATCCACTCATGTTTTAACAAAGGTTACCATTACATTCTCACTGTCATTGACGTGCTGAGCAAGTATGCGTGGGCCGTACCGCTCAAGAGTAAAAGTGGAAGCGAGACGGCTAACCCTATCATCGAGATAATTTGAATAAGTGATAAACATCCGAAAAACCTACAAACCGATATAGGGAAGGAGTTTACAACGCTGACGTGCAACGATTCGTAAGTAAACATGGCATCAATCACTATTCTACGTACTCCGTACGAAAGCATGGGTCGTCGAGCGGTTCAATCGCACACTGAAGAATGATATGTGGAAGATATTTATGTTAATGGAAATTACAAGTGGATCGACCTGTTACCACGTCTCGTGTCGAATTACAATGCTCGAAAGCATCGAACAGTTGCGACCCGTTGACGTAACTCCTACGATAGCCGACAGACTCTTGGCTACGGTATACAGCGCTATAAAGATTGCCCGGCGATAGGCCCGGCGAAATTCAAAGTGGGTGACGCGATACGCATGATCAAGTACAAGACGATCTTTCAAAAGAGTAACACGCCAATTGGACCACCGAGGTGTTTAAGAGTTAAAGTACAGCGTACCAATTCCGTAACTTATCTACTCGAGGACTATCGCGGAAAATCTGTAGCTGGAACATTCTATGAGTACGAGTTGTATCGCGCGATTCATTCGGATATATAACTCGTGGAAAAAGTATTGCACAGGAGGGGAAACGAGGTTTACGTAAAGTAATTGGAATTCGATGGATCGTACAATTCATGGATACACAAGGACAATGTGAAAATAAAAATTTACTATAAAGTTATTATAAATTTATTATATACTTTTTTCATACAAAAATAGAAACATTATTATACAAACGTATTATACGTATATAAAATAAATTTTTATTAAAAATGCATAATTGTATACTTATTTTTACTACAAAATATAAACTTATACAAACATGTTAAACATACGTTTACAATGATAATTTATAATGTCCCCATGGTAGCGTGTAGAATTGGATACTATGTATCGTTTATCATCGTATGACTTAGAGCAATTTTCGTTTCCGATCGTGTACATCTCGTGTTTTGATCTTATGCAAGACTGCGTTCGCGTCATTTCGATTTCGTCTTACAAACATCGCGTGTAATCGTCAAACGTTATAGTTCGCGCTACAACGTTACTCTTGACACCTTTTGTCTTCTTTGTATCTTTTTTACCATCGACGCGCAAGGCGTACATCTTTGCCCTAAGTCCGACAAATTCGGTCATTATCGCCATTCTCATCTTTCATTAAGCCCGGCACTTTTTTATTGACGAGTGGAATATCGTACGCATTGTCAGTCAGATAATCGCTGGTTGTCCTTGTGTATCCATGAATTGTACGATCCATCGAATTCCAATTACTTTACGTAAACCTCGTTTCCCCTCCTGTGTAATACTTTTTCCACGAGTTATATATCCGAATGAATCGCGCGATGCAACTCGTACTTATAGAATGTTCCAGCTACAGATTTTCCGCGATAGTCCTCGAACTTAGCGATATCGCGTTTCATGATATCATATACATCGCTGTACTCGATGTAGTATATAAGGCTATCCGTATACATAATTTTACATTTTTCATGATATAGCAGTACTATATAACATGTACTCGTTATGAAATTCATACAAACACGTCTTGAATATGTCGAGGATGTATATACCCACGTAGATCGATTTGTCGAACTTCACCTCGAGTGTACGCATTTCTATTGCCACTAGATTTTCCAAAAACACGCTTCGACGGTAAAAATTTGGTTACGCGATTATTGCCTCCGCGCCATATCTCCCGTCCCAACGCTTCAAGAGTCGCACGTCGACATGATTGCGCACATTCTCCATGGTTTTACCGAATACCGCATTGTTCATTAATTTATACAAATTTTTCTCAAAACATTGTTTGCGCGAGTTCTGAAATCTGTATTTAATTGGAAATAATCGCGAAGCTATGAAGATTGCGCGAATTGTAATACTCGATGAATTTTTGTTATCCGAAGACCATGACGAGTACATTACTGCAAGTTTCGATAATAACGTAACATTTCGTATCATATAACGTGGCGAGGAGCTTGTCTTCCAGTTTATCGGGCGATTTATCGCGCATGGACAAAACGGTAAGTCAGCGCGTTGTGAAAATGTTGCGGATATTCTAAGTCTACCTCAAGAATATAACTGTCGAGGAGTCTAACGCGACATTCATAACTTTAAAATTAGATATATCGTCGACCCATCGAAAATTGACGTATAGCAATGACTGACACATTGCCCATCCGTACAAAGTATTAACATCAAAATAAGTATGATGACGGTTTCGATGAATCGATTACATGTACTTGTTACTGGCTCGCGCGTATCTGCCGGAACACTGACTCAAGTCGCCGCGTATACCGCGTTCAACGAACATGACCATGTCAATGTCTGTAAGCAATTCAAAATTGATACGCGTATGTTTTAATAACTTAATAAAAATAAATTAATTTAATAAATTAATAATTTAATAAATTAATAAAAAAATTAAAACAGTATAATAAGCTATAAGTATAACAATATAATAGTGAAGTACAATATATCTTTAGCAAAATCTAATTAATTTATGTATTACTAAAAAAAAGAAATGATATCTATAAAAAATTACCTTTTTTAAAAAAA
>JANQDE010000146.1:210593-221874 GCA_037157785.1 Cephalotes varians
CGTGAACTTGGCGCGAGACACTACCGTGTCTCTTGATACTCGCGTGTCGTCTGGCGCGAACGGTTCTTCGCACACGTGGCAGTGCGTAGCGCTATTAAATTTTTCTAAATCATCTCGCGTAAATTCCATGGGCACATTTGTAGATAAAATTAATTTTGCGTTATGTACTAAAACTCTAAGTTTCTCGGCGAATCACGCGATGCAATCCTTATCGCGACGAAACCGATAAACAGATAATGAATCGTCGTACGAGCAGTGTACACAGTATGCTGTATTAAATACCCGATGATACTGATACTTGTGGTTGGATTTTTCCTCCATTTCTGTCTTCTCCAAAATACATTCCTAGTCAGCGTATACTATATACGGGATGCACTTCTTCTTGCTGTAGTTGCTGAAGCTCAACCACTTGTCATCCTCGCTCGGCAACCTGATGGCGCAATCATTCATTTTCCCGTAATCCACAGTGTGAACCTCTAGTTTTTTGCTCGAGCTAAAGTAGCGTAGGCATTTGCAAAAAGAAATTTAATTTTTTTTTATTCTCTCGAAGAGTTATAAAATATTTTATAATTTTTTTATTAAATATGTACACGTACCGGTCGCAAAAATATTTTTTCTCATTATATTTGCTCAATTGTGAGCTCACGAGGCGTGATAGATCTTTGATCCATGCGAAATGTCCCACGTCGTTCTGCATAACAAATTAACATGTTTGTCCATCTTCTTCTCGGTGAGTCGAATCGGAAAGATCGAGAGTTCCTTTTTGTTCTCGCAGATGATGAAAATGTTGTTTTGATTTTCAAACTTTTTAATTTGAATCAGAGTGTCATCAGAAACTCAATGTCTTTCAGATTTAACACTGACGTAGTAAGGGTATGAAGAATTCCGATCTACATGATTTTTGGCTGGATGTAGAGCGGCCACTACTGACCACGCGAAACACGCATATCCACAAATTGCACGTTGATTACCGCTTTCTTCAGCTTAATTTCCCGCGGTAATTCGACATCCCGCATGCAAAGGACTATACTTGTTCATATTAATTAATAAATTGAGTATACGCGACAATGCCCATCTACTATCGCGCTCCTGGAATTTCTTCAGCGATGTTAAAGTAGGCTCGACAACACGCGACTTGTACCATTCTTGCAAATCGGATGTTCGAAAGAGTTCGTACTTTCTCGTGGCGATACTTTTATTGGCGCGTTTGTCACCTGCCACAAATTCTGTTAAACACTGTGTTTATCTTGATATTGTCATATTTGGTCATAACGTACACGCTTGAGCACAATTTCTCTTGCATCTTCGAGGAATTGGTTCGATATGCTTGAAATTTATTACTGCGCCGATCATTATACGACTTTCGAACGCCGTATCAATCTCGCGCCACCTGAGTCCTACGTTGTATCCGACACTCACGTGCACAAAACGTCCAAGCACGCGTGTCTTCAAAATTTTCGAGTCGCGCGATACGAGCGATCAATGATTGTTTCACACCAATCGATAATCACAGGTGTTTAATTCGACTCTGTTCTTCCAGCGATTCAATAAAATCGTCGCAATGATGTCCCCAATACGCGATAAACTTCTCTCGCGTATTCAGTCGGGCTGCTTGCTCCGTTAAATCATGCTCCGTTTGCTCCATTTTGCCATTCTGAACTGTCGATTACTAACAAAGCATCCTTTCATCCTTTTTATATCTTACTAGAAGTGATGTCATTTCTTCTCGTAGACTGCGTCTGCATGTTTTAACGTGTTTCAACGTGTTTTACCATGTTTTCCGATAGACAATTTTATCGTAGATACAAAAATAAGTCAAAATTCCGAAAAGAGCATAGGAAGAGATAGACTATATTGCTGTTATTGGCGCCGATTCCTTAAAAAAAAAAGGTTCGACATCGTTAGAGTGCATTCTTATGGTATGTTATTGCATAATTTAATATAGGTTTGATGACATTTGACATTGAAAATTATAACTCGCATATTTGTAAAAATAAATAAAATTTCACTTTGAATACACTGTTTAAAAAAACGTGGAAGAAACGTAAAAAATATATCTATGAGAATACTTTGTGCAAACTTTTTTCAAGAAAATAGGAACTAGATAGAAAATCATAGAAAATGGATAGACATTTTTGTCCATCGATGCGTTTGATTTATACAGAGAACGATGATTTCGAAACGTGTTTACTCGCAATAATACATACTATTGTGAATTTATAAGAATCATCTTAATATAATACATTTATGGGCACTACTCTTTATGCAAAGACATCACGCTATTTAGTATCCTTTGGTATCCTTTGGTATCCCCGTGTCGCCCCGTTGTTCTTTGAAGTATAATATACATGAAAAAATTTCCTCCATTTTTAGGGGATGTAAAAAAATATGGAGGAGATTAAAAATGTGGAGGGGAACACTATTTAAAAGAAGAGCTCTAAGCAACGTTACCGCGTCAGTCGCTTAGAGGATAACGGTAGACGGTCCTACCACGTAGAGTAGATCGCTACTACTGTACTAGAGTATACTTGAAAACGTCTGACGCCATGAACTATCACGTTTCAATTCAACAGGATGAGATATGCGAAAAAGATAGTATGTATCTATAAAATATCTATAAAGTTTTTGTAAAGTTCTATAAAGTTCTATATATTTTTTTCTGCAGTTCATTTATCCATATTCGTTTTCTTTTTACAGAATGTTTTGTCCGAAAAAAATGTCATAATCATCTCATTTTGAGAAGGAGGTACGCATTGACATCTACAGCGTATAAACATCTAGAAATTGGCATCAGCGCATCATATGTAACTACCATAGTGGTGAGAATTACAGACAATCGAGATAATCATATTTCCATGTCTCATACAACGTGGGCGGCAATAATCGTTCGGACATTGAACAGTTAGTGCAGTCAACACCAGAGGCTATACCGCGAGAGATTCATAATCTTATTATTGAAATTGCAAAAATACGAAACGAAAATCTAGTACAATTCACGTAGCATGATACTTCTATATACATGAAGCCTTCAACTGTGTTTTATGCTAGATCTCGAACATTGTGTTAAAAATGCGCTTCGCTCGATATGGCAGAATGTATTTAAAGTTGATGCAAAATTTAAAGAGTTTGTGACTATTAAACGCCAAAATTGTATTAATAATAAATGTGACGCGTTAAAAAAATTATGTGAAGTTTACGATAAAACTTCACTCATAGAGTATGAATTAGTAATGTACGCTTTAGATGAAATTGTAGACACTGTGATATATTTTGAAAAATAAGAAATAAATTAATGTTTTGTAAAAAAAAAATATGTAGTATGATACTTGAATATATTACTCAATGTTTTAAAATTATTTTCAATCTCCTTTTTTCCCCTGTCTCTATTCAACGGTTTAGATTTATATATGATAACGCGCGGTTTTTCCTCAAATAAATTAATCAAATTATTAAAATAAAAACAAAATTATAATTCTAATCTCTGTTTCTTTCCTCCACAATCCTAAAAAATATATTTTATTACTCCCTTCTCTGACATCATCTGCTTGTCACGTAACTTCGAAACCTGCACGTTCCTATTTTCCTTTATAGGAACGAGTCCACCTCTCCCTTTTCCTATAATTAAGAGTCTATCAATAATGATAGCTAATAGTACGATTCAATGCAAAAGAGAGAAAACATCCGAGAAGATGGTAGGTATATGCATAGAGAGAGAGAGAGAGAACGCATACAAAAATCGCAATGAATGAGAAAGAAAATGGCGGCGACAATTTTTATTTTTAGAAATACCTACGTCAGGTCATATCTTATCAAAGAAATAAATTAAATTTTATTTTTATTAAATCTAATTTGTTAAATTATCTAAATTAACAAAGTTAAATTTATTAAGGGTATAACGATACTCTCGAGTATCATCTAAAACGAAGAATAACGACGGCGTGAAGGACAGGACCAAGCGCGGGCATCCGCGCCCGCACCGCGCGCGCCCCGTATCACTAAACTCGGCCGTACTAGCGGGTATAAAACGGCCCGCGGAAAAAAGATTTGGACCTGCTCCGCTCGCCGACTAACACGGACATTCCCGGCTACGAACGTGAGTTCCTCAATTCTCTCTCTGACTCCTAGAGCGCGGATATTGCCGGTTCTCTCTGTATTTCCATGAGCGCGGATATTCCCGGTTCACTTCCAAGTATCGCCAAGAGACGCGGATATTCCCGGTCTCTCTCCGTATTTCCACGAGCGCGGATATTCCCGATTCTGTTGCAACCCTGCGCACGCGATACTCACCGCGCCCCAAAATCCGTCTCCACGTAATACGCGCACCGGATCTGTAAATAATTCTGTAAATAATTCTCATTTTTTCTGTATTCGTTTGTTTGTACTAATTGTACTTCCGATTGCCTACATATAAATATATGTATTCCTTGCTCGGCGTGACTCACCGATTTCACGTACTCCTAGCGCCTAATCACCGAGCACTTATAACGTCATCGCTAGTATTGATACCGGTGATTGATACCGGTACATAACTACGTTCCGCTCTGCCTGTATTTACCTTGTTACACTTTGATTTCTGTTCACGCTTATTCGCTTCACATATGTATTTACACCAGTTCTTTCTATACTATAATATACTTTAACGTTAATCATCGAAACTCGTTTATTCACTCTACCCGATACCTGCTTTCCGATGAGCTTCTCCGGTTCCCGTTTTCACATCCGAGCGAAAGGTAGCACCGTTACAAGGACTCTCAATATAATAACAAAAAATTCTAACAAATTTGAAAGGTTAATGAGAGCTATAACGACGCAGTTTTTGGAGCGTAATAATGATATGTTATATTTACAAAAAAAATTTTTTAATTACATGATGTTGTCGTTTTCCGAACGTTTCGACTTGTCTTCAAGCCATTTTCAGCGGGTTATATAAAATGATACTCATTTTCATAAGTGCGGAGATTATCCTGACGACAAGCGTATGGATCCACAATGGTTATGTTCCGAGACGTATCAGTTGAACAATTGATATTGTTTAGTTTGTATATTAAGTAATTAAGTAATTTAGACGTCTCGATTGACGTATATCGCTCGATATACTTGACACCCGAAACACTACCGTGTCTCCTGATCAAGAGGGAAATTATTCTATTACATGGATCTCACTCACCATTTGTCGTCAGAAGCATTCTCAAAATATTATAATTCGTGACATTTTATCTGCTCTTATTAACTGATGAGTCTGCGATCTCGTTGAAAACTAACATTTTGGTAAACAATTAAAATCAAGACAATGTTATAACATATAAAAACAATGGAGTTGACAGATAAATAATAAACGTCACAACTACGATAAACGCGTCATCGGCATTAAATATATACATGTAGTATATTCAGTGCTTGTTTAAAATTATGGAGCTCAACTTATCTTTTTATTTTTTGTATTTTGTTAAGAATTTCAATGTATGCATGTTGTAGGTAATCTGTAAGTTAAGAGTATTTCTCTGTGATTTTATGTTTATCATTTCTGAAGTCAGTCTTTTGTGATAATGTCTTTCTTTGTCAAGTATTTTTGGATTCTCTCAATCAAAAATTCGGTCAAACTCCAGTCTGTGTTCTGTAATTACTGGAATGATTGGAAGTTTTTTTGTTAATGTCTTTTCTATGTTCTGAGATTTTGGTATTGAGTTTCCTCTTCGTCTGTCCTATATATGCAACATCGCAATTCTTACATGATAATTTGTAAATTACATTCTTGTTAAGTCCTGTCGGTAAAAAATATTTTTGCGCCCTAATTATCCTATCCAATTTTTAGATGCTGAAGAATACTAGTTTAGTTTTTATTATGTTAGCAATGTTCTTGAATTTTTCTGCCACTTTAGAAATGAAAGGCACCAAGAACCATCCTTTCATTTCCTCGTCGTTAATATTGTCTAAGTTGTTTTTTTTTTTTGTTCGTTTTTTAAGAAGGATTTTAAGTCTCCTGGTAATAGTGTCGAAAATAAATTGGAGAGGATAACCATTGCTCAAAAGTGTGTTTATAATGAATTTGAAATTCTTTTGATGGAATTTTGGGTGCGATTACAAAAATGCTCTATCGATCATACTCATAATTACTCCTCTTTTTTGTGTGCAATGGTGGTTGGATAAAAAATTCAAGATCCTACCTGAACATGTTGGTTTTTTGTACCAATCAAACTCCAGAATATTACTATTATTAATGATCTTAACATCCAGGAAGTTCAACTCTCTTCCATCTACTTGTATCGTAAATTGCATCCTAGGATGAAAAGAATTGAATTTTTCTAATATGACGCTAATTTTTTGGCGAGGAACTGCAGTTAGGATATCATCGACATATCTATAGTAAAATGGTATTTCATTTACATAATTTTCTAGAGCTCTTGTTTCTAAGTGCTCTCTTGCATTACGATATCTATGACAGGTGATAATGGAGAGCCCATGGGTGTGTCAAATTTTTGTTTGTAGATCATATTGTTGAATCTAAAGTATGTAGAATCCAATATTATTTTTATAGCGTTAATAAATTCTGTCTTAGGGATCTTAGTGCCTTTACTTATGTAAGCCCATCTATTAGAAACGCTTTCAAATGCTAGGTTCAACGGAATATTAGTGAATAAAGAGATTACATCCAATGATATAAGAGATTACATCCAATGATTCATAACTATCACTCCTCAAGGACAGCCCATTTAATTTTTTGACTAGTTGAAAGCTATTTTCTATGTAACTAAAAGATTTGTCAATGTTTTTTTAAATAATTTTGTAAAAAATTGGCTATTGCGTGTGTGGGGCTATATTGAGGAAATGATAATTCTGAAAGTATGACAGTTTGTGAATTTTTGGCAATTCATAAGCTCTCGGCAAATTTCCATCGCTGCAATAAATCGAATTATACGTAGAATTTGTTATATAATCTTTGCTTTTTCATCTTGCGAGAACATCTCTAATGTCGCTAGTGAGTTTTTTAGTTGGATCTTTGTTGATTTTAATATAAATGTTCGTGTCATTCAACATCTCTTCGATTGTATTAGTGTAGTTCTCCCTATCCAAAACAACATAGGGACTTAATTACTTAATATACAAACTAGACAATATCAATCATTCAACTGATACGTCTTGGAACATAATTACCGTTGTGAATCCACATGTTTGTCGTCGGGATAATCTCTGCACTTATGCGTATATGAAGATGAGTATCATTTTGCATAACCCGCTGAAGATGGCTTGAAGACAAGCCGAAACGTTCGGAAAATGATAACATCATGTAATTAAAAAATTTTTTTTGTAAATACAACATATCATTATTGCGCTCCAAAAACTGCGTCGTTATAGCTCTCATTAGCCTTTCAAATTTGTTAGAATTTTTTGTTATCTAAATTAATTGTTATTATCTAATCAAAGAAATAAATTAATTGAATTTTATTAAATCTAATTTGTTAAATTATTTAAATTAATTGTTAATATCTAATCGAAAAAATAAATTAATTTAATTTTAATTCATTAGATTATGTAAATTAATGATTAATTAATTAAATTGTGATAAATGGGAGGGGAAAGGGTCCTGATTCCCCTGCGTGACGTCATACCGCCCCGTGATGTCACTCACACGTACACCCCCACCACTCACTAATACATAGTGGTCCAGAACTCTTTTAGCTATATTACTAATGTTCTATTTTAAATTTCCAGGATTACAAAAATTTAATAAGAAAGATTTTAAAATGCAAATGCACAAAAAATTATAGTTTCCATTAAATTTATAAATACAACGAAATTTATACTTTATATCGTCCTTATGTTTAAAAAATTTTAACATAATAATTTTATTATAATAAGTTTATGGCTCAATAATATAAAATCACAATAATATTGAGAAGGGGGTTAATGAGCCTAGACAGATCTCAAGTCAGAATCAAATGGTTTATAAATCAATTTCGTAAACAATAATAAAAAGTGTGCGCAAACGTTTCGACCCTATATGTGGTACTCCGTGCGATATTGGAGTCATTACTATTTTAAAAAGTAAAACATATAAGTAAAAAATTCGCCAGTTGTAAACAAAAAACGGATCTCTTATCGCCACATCGTAATTGATGGATAGATGATGTTCTTCTTGTATCAAGCCGTAAATTCTTGTGCAACCAAGGACTAGCGAACCAGATGTAAGCTATTATATAAAATTGATGGTGAACTCATTACTATGTCGCCATATATTAAGAGCATTCGTAATGCGAATTGGTTTTTTTTTCGCACGTTGGTCGAATTCCAAGATGATCACTATTACAACATGCTTTGAAAAGATGAGTCTTTTTAGTTTTATATAGTAAATATTGAAAGAGGTCATTATATACAAGTATATGTAGAGAAGAGAATGATAAGATTTAAGCTAATGAAGCTTGAATTAGAAAAAACGTGATCTAGAAATGATATAATATTTATATTTTGTATTTTGGAACATAATTAATTAAAGAGCACTGTCGTATACTGCATACTGAAAATATGACGGGGGTGGTGGTGGAACCTCTTTAGCAAATCTAATTAATTTATATATTAGTAAAAAAGAAAGAAATGATATTTATCAAAAATTACTTTTTTTAAAAAAAAGATAAAAAAGGCACCAAGTTAAAACGCTTTTCACAATCAAAACAGAACAATAATTTTATCTTTCAAAAAAGCTGTTCTATATATATTTTCTATAAAAAAATATAATATTAAGAAATGACGACAAGTGAAATTTAAGAAAGGACCATAAATATAATATATTAAAAAAATAAATACATAAAAATATAAACTATTAAAAAAATTAAAATATTTAATAAAAAAATAACAAATTTCAAAATGAAAAAATATATTAAAAATACAGAAAAACTTCGCGCTTCTACACCTTAAAGTATTAGCAGCGCCAAATTTTCTTGTATTTTTTAATGTATTTTTTTAATTTTCATTAAATTTGTTATTTTTTTATTAAATATTTTAAAATTATTAGAAAATAAAGGACTCGCAAATTTTAAAAAATTAAGAGAATCGGGCTAATGGGAGTCTGGCGCGGGCGTTAGTGCGCGACAATTAAAATAAAATAATTAATTTTTACTACATTTTGAAGTAGATGAAATGTTTTATCTTGATTTATTGGACGTTTCGGCTCTGCTTTTGATACATAAAAAACATTCTCAGTATGGAATAGAACGTAGTTTTTTTCTCCGAGACGAAATATGTCCCATTCTTAAATTTTTTACCAGTATTTGCTGCCTGCCTGCAATTAAGGGGGGCAATACAATTAGACGGTAAAAAAAAGCATTTTCAATTTTTTCATAAGGAAGTTTTTATTTGATTATTAAAAATCAAAATAATAAGGCCAACACACGAGCAGATAATTGTTGTGTCAAATTAAATCTTTAATCACATGAAAACAAACACAAAAATCAATAATAAACGTAATTATAACCCATAGCCTTGAAAATACCAATGGTTACACAACGAATAGTTTTGATTTATATAACTCGCTTTCGGACAAACAAGTGCGAGATTTGGATGTATTGATTTCCCTCGACGTGATATCTCTTTTTACTAATGTACCTCTTGATTTGGTAATTGGCAACATCAGCAAAAGATGGACATATATCCAACACAACACTAAGATACCGAAGGACGAGTTTTTATCAGCCATAACATTCGTTTTATCATCTACTTATTTTACCTTTAATAGTATAATTTACAAGCAAACGTATGGTACGCTTATGGGTTCACCCCTTTCACCGATCATTGCTGATGCCGTCATGCAAGATCTTGAGACAGCGTGTTTAGACAGAATTAATTGTCAGTTAACCTKTTATTATCGATACGTGGATGATATCGTGATGGCTGCTCCAAGGGATAAAATAGATTTAATTTTTAAAACGTTCAATGACTACCACAACAGACTCAAATTTACCATTGAAGTAGAGGAGAACCGCTCATTAAGTTTTTTAGACTTACGGTTAATAATATCGGACAACCTAATTCACATTGATTGGTTCCATAAAAAAACTTTTTCGGGTAGATTCTTATCTTTTCATTCTAGCCATCCACTGTGCCACAAGATTGGTATATATGATCTATGGTCTAATTGATAGAGCCTTTCTTTTGTCTCATCCGAGGTTCCATCAGAAAAACATTGAATTCACTATTGGGGAACGGCTACCCCCTTGACATAATTTTTGATAAAATTAGGTCAAGATTAAAAACTCTCATTTACTCTAATAAGAATTCCAACAAGAACAAAAATAGTTCAGAAGATATTAACAAAAAAATCATTGTCATTCCTTATATCAAAATCTCTGAACTGGTAGCCACCATGATAGACAGATCACAGTATATTATCGGATGTAGAGTCCTTAATCATCTCGGAGGATTTATAAGGATACATAAGGACACGAATCATTTACTTAAAAACAATAATGTTGTCTATAAAATCATGTGCAAGGATTGCGATGCTTCATATGTTAGCCAAACTAAAAGGCAATTGAAAACTCGTGTTAAAGAACATAAATATAATCTACAATCATTATCGTCAAATCCTTCGGTCATAACGGAACACATATTGCAGCATTCGCATTCCTTCGACTGGGAGAACGTCAAAATCTTGGATACTGAAGCGAATTTTTATAAAAGATCGGTCTCGGAAATGTTGCATATCAAGGAGTTGCAATCAAATGGTCTCAATGCACAAAAAGACATCGAATTGCTGGATAATGCATACTCCGATGTCCTCGATATGCTTTCCGAGTTTTAGCCTCATTCTCAAAAAAGCGAATATTGGAAATGTGGCTTCAGTTTACTTGTCATATATTTACACCTCGACACTTACTATATATTATATGTATACTATTGTCTCTGCATATTTATTTGTCTTTCACAACAACTTATGTCACTTACGAACCTGATATTGACATTATAACATCTAAAGAACTTATTGACTCTAACAAATTTACATCGCTGACGATTTGTCTTATATTACCGGATTGACGTAAGTCTTATCTATAAAAAAATTCCTTTTTTAAAAAAAAGGTAAAAAAAAGGCGCCAAGTACACGCTCTTTTCAAAATCAAAATAGTATAATAATTTTACTTTTCAAAAAAGCTGTCGTATATAYACTTTCTACAAAAAAAAATGATATTAGGAAATGGCGCCAAGTGGAATTTAAGAAAGGACTATAAATACAATATATTAAAAAATTAAAAGAATAAATACATAAAAATATAAACTATTAAAAAAATTAAGA
>JANQDE010000146.1:222969-235901 GCA_037157785.1 Cephalotes varians
ACACGGTCCGTCTCGCGCTACGCGTGAACTTGGCGCGAGACACTACCGTGATGCAAGCCTATTGAGTCGCATACTATTTGTTTCTAATTAAATTATTCTTGGAATGAGGAGTGTAAATTCTCACAAAAATTTTTATTATTCCATTTAGTTACATGCATTGTTACCTTACTGACCACTTCTTACTAATTTATGGACTACTTAATTTTGGACATAACCGTTCTCTCCTAGCAATGAAGAACCGTTTTTTACTGGGTTTTTTACTGGACCTTTACATTTACGGACTATGCTTCGACAAAAGACTCTCGGAATAATCTTGATTATTTAATTTAATTTTCTTTTTTATTCAATGTCAGTTTGTCATAATTATTCTTTGATAACGACTATGACCTTCCGCCTTGCGAAAACACTGTTTTAGATCGATTATTTATTTTTACACTCTTATTTTTATTATTTTCTTATTAATTGTACTGAAGAAGACCCTGTGAGGTTAAAACGTTTATTATTGATTTTTGTGTTTGTTTTCATGTGATTAAAGATTTAATTTGACACAACAATTATCTGCTCGTGTGTTGGCCTTATTATTTTGATTTTTACTTATTTATACGAGCTTTAATTAGAGGACATCTTTTTCATTTTATTTATTTGATTATCATGAAACTTTGTAGGATTGTTAATGTATTCAAGTAGTATACAAAAAAAAATTTCATATATCTTTTTTTAAATAAAATTGCGGCTTTGCGGTAGCGCATAGGGTACCCATGAAATTTACTTGCGGGAGCTCTGGACGCCATAATTTTGATCTGAAACAGTGGGACAAGAAAATTTAAGTTAACAGCAGTTACAGTTTGTAGATAAACTAACAAAAAGTAAAGACAAAAAAAAATTCGACAGTTGGCATAAGTTTTTTGAAAAAAATCTATTTTTTTCGTCCATTTTTGGAATATTTTTTGTATTTTACAATACAAAATTCCAAATTTTTTTAGTTCAAATATAAGGTAATATCATAAAGAAGAAATCCTGTAAATTTCAGCCAAATCGGCTGATTCGTTTTTGAGTTATCGCTCCCGCCATCTTCAAGAATATTATTTTGAGAAAAACGTGTTTAAAGTTTTGACTAGCGAAAAATGATATAATACTTACGCCTCAATCAGCGATCCCAGGCATACAAAAGCCCTTCAGTTTCTTCGTACAGCTCATTACTCATCTGCTCAAACTCTTTGCGAGCCTTATGAGCTCAACAAGACACAGTAGAAAAAGGGTCCCCTGAGTCGACTGCTCCAATATACCTGCTACGCACGAAAAAGGCATCTTCGGAAAATGACGAAAACAAACAGAAGGACTTCGAATTTCAAACTAAAATTTTCAGGAGCGTATTTTACGAGAAATTTCATAACTTTCTAGGTAAAAAAAAAAGTAGATTTTTTGGACCGTCTAATTGTATTGCCCCCCTTAACGTCAGATAGTGGTTTCCACATTAGTTATATCTTTTTATATATCTCGAAATAAACTATTTACTCATCCAGGCAACATATAATTGGAAATTACATTTGCTGGTAACATTACAATTATACGGAGATTCCACGAAATTCCGAGACACTGAAGCTCCAGTGTACACAACAGAGGAGTATGAACGATTAACATTGGAGACTAACGAAGTGTGTCACTGATTATAACGATAAATAAATAAACAATAAAAAAGAGAGGGAATCGACCTTAAACGAGGAAATTTAACATAGGTGTTGACGTATGAATTATTTATTATTCAATAACAAAGAGTATGAACGTTTCGCCTGTATTTAAGCTTCTTCAGTAAAAACAAATTGAATATTCAAAATAACATCAATACAAAAATGAATAAAACATAAATAAAAAACTATTAAAACGCAAGACAAGGAACCAAACTAAGGTCAGACAATAAAAATATAACTATAAAGAATAAAAAAAGTAACCGTATAAAAACTAAGTAAGTAGACTTGCAGTATACAATTATTCGTTATAAAACATCGGATTGAAGTCAATGGGTGGTTCCACGAGCAACTATTCGGTCGTCTGCGAAATTTGTGTCAAATCAGTAGTGGAAAACAAGAAGAATTCTATGTTGAATCCGTCCTGAACTGCACTAAAAAGAATATTTCACCGTGTCAAAATGTAAAAAATAAAAAGTAATAAATAATGAATCTTGGAATAGATGATTAACTTATGTTAATAAAAGGTAATTCATGGCCTTAAATATTGAACTTGTCTGACGTCTGCCTAGTTATTTGTCTTTACAACTGTCGGAATGTAACTATGACAATTAAAATTAAAGGAGCGATAACAAAGACTCGAGCGATGATGAGTATGATCAAAATATTAGAGTTTAGAAAGTGTGTTCAAAATGTCAAAATAACTCATCCAGAAGATCAGTATCATTCATACAATTTAAGCCCTTGTTCTGCTCCTTAATGTGGATCATTTCCGAAATCATCCTCTTATGATAATTATATATATTGTTCATGATCCAAAATTTGTACATTTTCCCAATCAAAAGCACGATTGAAGTTAAATATATGTTCAGACACAACAGAATGTTTCGAGTGATCTAGTTTAATATTATTCTTGTGTTCTTTCAATCGATTTTCAATTGCCTTTTTATTTGACCGACATATGTAGCATCGCAGTTTTTGCACGAAATTTTAAATTTTAAATCACGTTGTTCTTCGACGAGCGTGGTTCTCTATCTTTATATATTTTTACAAACTTATTTAATTTGTTAAGACATCGATAGCCAATAATGTGAAGTGATTTGTTTATGGTGAAAGTCATCATCTCGGTGATCGGTTTGATGTAAGGAAAAACAATGACATTCTTTTCGTGGTTTGAAATGGTTGCAGGAATCCTATCATTAGTCCTATTAGTGACAAAGAATTTTTTAAATCTACGATTTATCGTATTAAAAATTAACTCGAGGGGGCCGTTATCAATAGGTAATTGGATACATAATTCAATGTTCTTTTTATGTAATGATGGATTTGATAAAAAAGTGGCCCTAATAGTTTATATATTGTTCCAATTTTGTGACATAACGGATTTTGGGGAAAAAATGAAAGAAATCTGCCCGAAAATGTTTCTTTATGGAACCAATCAATGCAGATCTTATTATTTTCTTTGTATAATAACAGGTCCAGAAAACTTAAGCCACGGCCACACTCCTTCTCGGATGTGAATTTCAGTTTTTGATGGTAATTGTTAAATACATCCAAAAAATGATTCATATTATTGTCTTAGGCCTCAAATGTCGTTAACATACCGATAATAAAATATTATAGATATAATTCAAAGACTTAAGAACGTTCTCCTCCAAATCCTGCATCACAATCTCCGCGATAATAGGTGACAATGGCGATCCTATGGAGGTGCCATAAGTTTGTTTGTAAATGATGTTGTTGAAGGTAAAGTAAATTGATGAAAACAAACTTTACCGCCAATATAAATTCACCTATGGAAATTTTTGTTAAACGTTCGCTATAATGTCGCCTTTTATTTAAACCTGACAATTATAATTCGTCTTTCAAAGGAGAAACTACACATATCGCTCACTTTAGAACAATTGAAAAAATAAATAATTATTAAGTTAAAGTAAGAATGGAAGTTGAGAATGCGATAATTGGAGAAGATGTTTGGTTTAAAAATATTAATATTGAATGACAAATGTACATTAGACTAATTAATACCGATGATTTTTTAAAAATTCAGACGCAATTGTTAAGATGTTATTGATCTATATTGGACTATATATTAGAGCATTGAATGTACATTAGACTAATTAACATCGATGATTTTAAAAACTCAGACACAATTACTAAAATGTGGAGTTATATTGGACCATACATTTGAGCGATGAATAGAATTCACAACATGGAATACGTTCTATTTGAAGAATAGCAGCTGAACAAGACTTTTGCAAGTTGAAACATGTACTGCGAGGAATTGATTTAATCGATTATTTAATAGTAAGAATAAAGATTAATGTTTTAAAAAAACATCGATGAAACACATGTATTTTTAATAAGCGTTAAAATCTGCGAAAATTGGCTTGTTAGTTTGGTCGTTTATTAATATTTGTTTTTACATAGACGAGCGGTAGATTAATGCCTTAAAGTTAATTTTTGATTCCGTATTTCCTTTTCGATGGAGTCATATACAAACAACAATACAGAATTTTAGGACACCCATGAGCTCACCTCTCTCACCAATCTCATCATCTGGTAATGTGTGATAGAGGAGAGGGTTTTTGAGACGTTGGGTTTTTCTCTACCCTTCTATTTCAGATACGTTGACGATATTGCGGTGACGATACCTTCTGACTCAGTCAAAAAAATATTAAATATTTTTAATAGACTTCACCCCAGGTTACTATTCACTGCAGAGATAGGTGGGGGATAGATAACTACTGAATTTTTTAGACGTAACTATAATTAAAAAATTACTTAGAATTTAATTGGTACTATAAACCAACGTTTTCGGGAAGATATCTAAATTACCTATCCCAACATCCGGTCTCTTAAAAAAGAGGTACAATTATAGACACGAGAGCTCTACTCCTCTCTTATCCTAGATTTCAACGTGAAATCTTACTATTTATAATCAATATTTTACTGAACAATGACTACCCACTAAAATTCATTTTTGACACAATCAATACACGTTTAAAATATATGACACACTTAAAAAACTATTGCACTTAAAAAAAGACAGATAAAAAAACAATAGTGAACCAAAAATGGTTCACGATTCTGTATATTAATTCGATATCTCAAAAATTAAAACACGAAACTAAGGATCTAGATACAAAAACATCTTTTTATAGTATAAATAAACTTGGAATCATCATAAAGGAACAAAAAGACAACGTCCCGAAATTATCACAAATGAATTTAGTATATAGGTAGTCATGTATAGACTGTAATGCGACTTATGTGGGACAGACTGGCAAAACATTAAAAACTCGGATATCAAAACACCGAAATCACATCAATAGAAACACCACCACACAGTCTATCACTGAATATAGACTTAATTTCTCGCATGAATTCGATTGGGATAACGTTGAAATCTTGGATAGAGAACGATTTTTATCAAAACGACTGATCTCAGAGATGATTCATATAAAGCACCAAAACAATAATCTTAATTTATAATCGGACACTGAATGTTTGGATGACGGCATCATTTCCATTTTAAATAAATTACAATTTAAATTAAATTTAATTAAATGATAATTTCATTTTATTCTTTAACTTTCCGATCTCATGTCTATTTATCGTTATAATCAGTGACACACTTCGTTAGTCTTCAATGTTAATCGTTTATACTTCTCTGTTGTGTACACTGGATCTTCAGTGTCTCGAAATTTCGTGGAATCTCCGTATAATTGTAATGTTACCAGCAAATTGTAATCTCCAATTATTTGTTGCCTGGGTGAGTAAATGATTTATTTCGAGATATATAAGAAATATAACTAATGTAGGAACCACTATCTGACGTTAATTGCAGGCAGGCAGCAAATGCTGGTGAAAAATTTAAGATTGGAACGGACATATTTCGTCTCGGAGAAAAAAATTACGTTCTATTCCATACGACGAGAATGTTTTTTATGTATCAAAATTGCTGAAGATGGCTCGAAGCAGAGCCGAAACGTCCAATAAATCAAGATAAAACATTTCATCTACTTCAAAATGTAGTAAAAATTAGTTATTTTATTTTAATTGTCGCACACTAACGTCAGCGCCAGACTCCCATTAGTCCGATCCTCTTAATTTTTAAAGTATTTTAATTTTTTTTTAATAGTTTATATTTTTATGTATTTATTTTTTTAATATATTGTATTCATAATCCTTTCTTAAATTCCACTTGGCCATTTCCTAATATCATATTTTTTTATAGAAAGTATATATGGGACAGCTTTTTTGAAAGATAAAATTATTGTTCTGTTTTGATTGCGAAAAGAGCGTGTACTTGGCGCCTTTTTTTCTTTTTTTTAAATATAATTTTTGATAGATTTAACTTTACTAAATTGTCTTTAATTTTTATGAATCACAAGCGGATCATTGACACGTGGGTTTAAAAGTTCAGGCTTATTATTACTTCTCATATTGAATTTAGTATTGAGATAAAAATTTTGTTCGCTTATACGACGTGCAATTTGCTCTAATGGTTTATCATTCTTGCGGATTAGTTTTAATATTGACTGTAAATAATTTTCAAATGGAAAGGCACTAAATTCTTGTAAAGTTCCAAACTTTTTTACTTCATCGGAAAGATGTAACAAATTATGAATGTTGTGCGATACGTTTCCTTTATCGTAAAGAATCGTAAAGGTTTTTACAAAATATTGTATTAATAATTTGGCATATTCTACATATAGTTTCATGTGCATTGAATTGGACAAAATGGTGGCAGCTACATGTAAAGATAAAAAATTTAAATATTTATTTTTAAAACAGACTTAAGAACAACAGAATCCGTATAAAATAAGAATGTTCTGAATTCAGTGGCTTTCCAGTGTTTGCATTCCAACAAGCTTCTGGATTTTCTATTAAATTTGCACGGTATATTATCACTTTCATTAATAAGTAATTTTGAAATTTCAGAAATTTGATGATATAACAATTTTAAGTTTTCCATTGCACCACAAACTCACGATTAATTTTTTGACAATTCCTAGGTAAAGTAAATGCATCGGATCAGATGGAAAATCATTTACCATATCGATATTAGGAATAGTTTCAAGTATTGATGTACCTGTATGATGGTGTTTATTTAATTTTTGCCGAATTGTGGACAGTAAGGTTTAATATCTGTCATTAACTCATTTAATGCCACACGTAAAATATTTTATTTAATAGTCCACCGTTGAAACCACGATAAAAATGGTATAGAATTATCTGTTACGTTTTCTAAAAGAATCGTGATCTATTCTTAGATGAAAATAATTGAAATATGGATAGCAAACTCTATCCAGAAAGTATTCACCTTTCACATTTTTCATATGAGTAACAGCTTGTGTGACCCTTTGTATACTTCATAAAAGCTCTAGCAGGTACATTGTATATAAAAGCTCTAATTTTAAAAGGATAAATTTGTCCTTTAATTTCTATACCATTAATTATTGAATCTCATGCTTCTTCAACAAAAGATGTAAAAATATGTTGGCATTTGGCGGCTTTTGATTTCCATTATAAATACCTACGACACTGACTTCACTATAATTTGGAASTACACTACATAAAATGGGATACACTTTACTACTCAAACTTTTGAATAATGGAAGACCGTCAATGTTAACATAAACTTCGATAATAGATAAATTTATGTAAGATTGCCGCGATAAAAGATTTTCTATGCAATTTCTTAACCCAAAATGATAATGATTTTTTGGTTCAACTCCTTTTGCATTTACTCTTCGTAGAGTTCCCAATAAAGTGCGAGCATCTTTAAACAATTATGGACAATAAGGTTTAATATCTATTATTAACACATTTAATGCCACATGTGAAATATTTTATTTAATAGCCCACCCTTGAAACCACGATAAAAATTGTATAGAATTATCTATTACGTTTTCTAAAAAACCATTTTCTACGATATCCTTATTTTTATCAGAATTATTTGAACTAGAATTATTTACTGCTTCACTTTCAAAATTGTAATCATTAATTTCATTGTCGATCTGTTGAAAACGATAAAAATCAATTGATATGTTGCTTAAATGATTATAATTGCTTGAATTTTAGTTCCTTATTATTTTGAAATAAAAATGTCATCATTAGAATGTAATAAAGATGTGATTAATCAAAGTTTCCACAATGTAATATCGGTGCTTTCCTTCGCTCGTCTATAATACTTCCTGGTTATTTTTAGCATTTTCTTATTACTTTGTCTGCGATAAAATATTATATATTATATATATTCAGTATTATGGAAGGTTTTAGATTACTTTAAAACAAATTAGCTAATTTTGCGTGACATACATCTCATTGCCCAATTATCGTAAAGAAATGTTTTAAAAAACGAATCATAGAAGACATTTTCAGATATTTAGTCATATTTCACGTAAATGTCTTATTTTTTCTTAAAATCACATAAAAGTATTTTTATGTATAATCACCTCTCTAGGCAAAACTAATCTCAAAAATGCTAAATTAGTGAACTGTTTCTAAAAGTAATCTGAAACTTTTTACTAGTACTATATATACTAATAGTATTTTTTTTTAAATTGACAATAAATTGTACTTACATACATAAATTTTAATAACACTTTAAATGTTGACTATATCGAGTATCACTATCAATCACCATGTGATCGGCACACTTTGTCAGGATAAAAGAAAGCTCCTAAAGCTTCCAAAAAAGTAAGAAGCCTTTTTGGTGCCATCTATGATGACATTAAATTCATACCGTCCCATCGTTAATTATTTGGCTAGTCGATGCTTATATATGTATGTATATACATGCGAACCGATATTACGATTTTATTTTACATAAAGCAATGAGTTATATGTATATATAATATATACACAAATATTTTTGTGCGTGCGTGCGTGCGTGCATGCGTGCGTGCGGGCAGGCGGGCGGGCGAGCGTGCGTGCGTGCGTGTGTACATATATAAAATAATTGAATATAATTACACTGTTATTTACGTTCGGTTTTGCTAATTCATTTTATGTAGTAAGCTTTATGTAAAATTTGTTATGCGTACTTCTTATGACGAAAAACCTGGACCGGAAACGCGCCATAGACCGATCAATTTTTGCTTATCGCGGTCGCTCGCCGGCACGAGCCACAGCGATAAAACGAAACTTATCTGAAGGTCACAGTTACCTCTCCCAAGGAAGTAACTTTGCTGACCATGCGGGTGCTGATCGTTATAAAGATTAAAATATATGCTGACAAAAACACTAACACAAAAGGCCCCGGTCTCAGAAAGAGCAGGGAGATTTGACGATGACCTTGAAGTCGATCTTGAGTTCAAGGTTAAAATCATTTGAAGATTTTCAATCCCACTCTTAGCGCTATCCAGAAATAACGACTTGGACGTGATAGGACTCTGTAAAATCCCTGTATTTTTGTAAATTTCTTTTAAAATCCATGATTTTCCTGCACAGAACAGATTTGATCTCTAAATAACTCCAAGGGATCACTTTAACTCTCAACATAGATACGAATGATGCTGTAAATCAAGTAAATTTTCTATAAGTTTGAAAATTCGAAAAATTGTTAAAGCAAAAAATCGAAAATTTCTAAGTTCAGTAATCGAAAAAAATATTTTCAACGATTTGCAATTTTTTTATGTTCGAAAATCAAAAATTTTTTCAAGTCTAACGATCTGTAATTCTTTCTACTTATTGCTGTGACTTGTTAATTTATTATCTTCTATCTTTTCCTGTACATTGTTGTTACTATTAATAAATTAATTTGCTCTCTTTTTTTTATTTTACTTTTTCGAACATTAATTTTTTGGGATTTAAACATGGCTGATTATTGTCCTAACGAAATTGTTGATAATGATTTGAGGGGAAAGCCGCAACAATTATGCCGCAGCTGCAAGACTTTATGCAAAACGCTATCCTAACAGAAGACATCGCAGTAATGCCACAATTCAAACCCTCACTCGAAATGGAACTCTTATTCGCCAACACCGACATCAATACGACGAAAATGACTCGCGCGTTATTACTATTCTAGCTATGATTCATCTAGATCCTCACATTAGTAGTCGTCAAATAGAAAGAGAAACAAGTACACGCCAATCAACAGTAATATGAATATTGAATGCGAGAAGGTATCATGCTTAACACATCACAATGCAACAGTTAACCCCGAACATATTATGCGTACGTTTTTGTTGATGGGGTTTGCGAATGATTCGACAAGATCACTACTTCTTTAGGTACGTCCTTTTTTCTGATGAGTCAACATTTAAAAATACTGGAGAGTTAAATAGACATAATTGCTATTGTTGGTCAAATGTTAATCCTCATGATTCAGGTCCGTAGACAATCAAAACCGTTGGAGTCTCATGATCTGGTGTGGAATCGCTATTTGATTGGTCCTTATTTCTTTGAAGAAAATGTGAATAGGGTAAACTTTTTGGAATTGCTTAGATACATTTTACCAGAATTACTGGAAAATGTCGAGCAACAAGACAAAGAATGGATCCAATTAGATGGTTCACCACCGCATTATGCACATATTGTTCGCAATTATCATCCATTACAACGGCATGTGAATCAAGCGAGGTGATTCCGTGGCCTCCTCGTTCACCAGACTTAACATCTCCTGATTTTTACTTATGGAGATATCTCAAGAATATTGTTCATGCACAACGGCCAAGAGAAAGAATATGATGAACGCATTCGTATTGCTTATGCAGCTATACCTCGTTGACTTTTAAAACGTAAGTCAGAAGGCGACTTCATCTATGTATTCAAGAAAATGGCGGTAATTTTGAAAAATTAATTTGTGGTTAACTTCAATAAATATTGTAATCATAGTAGGGAAGGGAGCTCACGGTAATAAAGGTAATAAAGGAGCTCACGATAAAGCACCTCATACGTGAGAGGCAAGGGGATTTACGATAATAAATCTCCCATACGTGAGGTGAGGGGACTCATGTGAATCAAGCATCCAGAACGTGAGAGACGAGGGAACTCACGTGAATTAAGTATCCAGAACGTGAGAGGCGAGGGGACACACGTGAATCAAGCACTCAGAACGTAAGAGGCGAGAGGACTCACGTGAATCAAGTACCCAGAACGTGAGAGACGAGGGGACTCACGTGAATTAAGCATCGACTTCATGGTCATCGTCAAAAATAGGAGTTTCCCATTAAAAATTTGAAGTCATGACCTTGGTCTTCGACCTCAAGGTCGACCTCACACAAAGGTCATACTGAATGTAAAATTTCGTGCTCTTTCAGAATCTGGGGTTAAAAGTAGGGGGTTAGGTTAGGTTAGGTTCCTATTTGAAAAACAGAAGTTGACCTTCAAATTATCTTGAAAATGGAAATCAAATTCAAGGTCACTGGCTTTTGGCTCCTTTCGAACTAAACAAGTTTTACTACACAACTTTTGTCTAAAAAAATTTTTCTCTATCTTGCTTTCCCAACAAAATAATTGAGATTAAAGATTAAAATGACTCACCGTGTATATATACACACACACACACACACACACATACATATATATATATATATATATATATATATATATATATATATATGTATATATATATATGTATGGATTTACTTACGTTTACTGTGGCGTTTCATGAGCGCGAGAAGGGAGCAGCCGAACAATCCTCCCGCCCGCAGGAGAGACGGTTATCAATAACCGCCCTCGCTATTCGAGATCCATGAGTACGGACTCCAGACATGGTTCAGACAAAAGCTGAGGTTCCGTCTCATACTCCAGCAGCTACGTACAGGCTAACCAATATTTCTGCCAACAGGCAGGTCAGGTGGTTGACATAAAGCGCCCGTTGCAAGATGCACAATTCATAACTATACATACTTTAAACTTCTTACTCAAAGTTCTTTAGCGAACTAAAAAACCGCATTCAATAGAACGCGCCAAGAGGCCGTAAAGACAGATAAAAAGTTAAGATGAGACAGTATAAAATGATAATATAATATCCTTCTCTTGCAGGAGTTTTTTCCTGTACTTCCTTGACGAAAGCGAAATAGGAAACCGCTCCGCGTCTCCGTTCGAGATAGCACCATTTCATGACGACGGGAATTTACTTCGAAAATGCCGACCAACTCCAACAAGTTGAAGCAAATTAGTAATAGAAATCGATGTTCTAGCTATAGATGCGAGATTCCTGCAATTAGAAAATTATTGCGAGCAAACCGAAAAGTTATGCAAGAAACTTCACGAAACAGTACAGCCAACCTGTCAAAATGTGATTCAAGTAATTGAAAAAGACAACGCGAAATTAAAATTACTATAGAACGCTTAAACACCTTATACCAAACACTGAAGCTAAAACGCGATTTAATAAACGTCATAAAATCCATAAGCAAAACGCTATTCAGTATTATGGATGCCAAAGACGCAACACTAATAAATGAACAAATAAGATTGCTACAAAACAGACAGCTAACTATACATCTACAAAAAAGCCAAATAAAAGTCTTAAATGCAACAATAGGACACATCGAAAATTACTAGATAGAATTATTTAGAAAAAACATTAATTTATAATGAAAATCTACTGTCAAATATTACGAGTCGAATGCAGCAACAAATAACAAAGGCCATACGTCGGGACATACATGGACGAACATTTGCTAATACTGAATATTATCGTGATTAACTTCAATGACGTCAAAGACATTATAGATTTCATGACTTACAATAAGGACGGCGTTATATTGACTCATTTATTGCCGATAGAAACTATAATAACAGAATTGCGAGAAGCAAGTACTCCACTAACAAACGGATTACATTTTTCTTTTAGAATTCAAACCGCGAACTGACGAATTATACAGAAATCTGTAAATATTAGCGCGCATTACGACTATCCTAGTATATACAGGGTGAGTCATCTGAATCTATCACCTCCAATAACTCGTTTGGGTGGCCAGGTATCGAAAAAAGTTTCATATAAAAGTTGTATGGTTTCGAGGGGGAACCAAAATGGCGTACCTTTCAACTTTTGCTTTTGACCGGAAGTGGGTTACTTCAACCGGAAGTGGTTTTTTAAAATGGAAACCTCTCTTTTTGACACCGGAAAATGAAAGAGCGGAAAACTTTACGTTCAGATATGACCTTGGCTGTTTTAAAAATTTCAAGATGGCGAACAAAAGTTTTAGTCAACTGATTTTCACCAAATTAAGTTTACAAGGGTTTTTGGGGTTGCTGATCACGAATCTGAAGTCAGATTTG
>JANQDE010000146.1:237409-260284 GCA_037157785.1 Cephalotes varians
ATATCTGAACGTAAAATTTTCCGCTCTTTCATTTTCCGGTGTCAAAAAGGGGGGTTTCCATTTTAAAAAACCACTTCCGATTGAAGTAACCCACTTCTGGTCAAAACCAAAAGTTGAAAGGTACACCATTTTGGTTCCCCCTCGAAACCATACAACTTATATATAAAACTTTTTTCGATACCTGGTCACCCAAACGAGTTATTGGAAGTGATAGATTCAGATGACTCACCCTGTACAGTATATTACATTAAGATCCAATTGTAGCATAGTATATGAAATAATTATAATAACGTCTTTATCGATATACAATAGCGCAAATATATTTACGTTAATAAAAACTATGTATCATCTAGCAATTGGTAAGGAAAATCGTCATTATCGTCTCCTGCTGAATGAGCGCGACTTAAAAGAATGCAGTATTCTATGCGATATATGTGCGAGCGAAACTGGCCGACATATCATGTGCAAGAAGACGCACCATGCGAAATACAAATATATGTAAAAACATCGAGTCAAACAAAAAATTGTGAAAAACGTCACAAATATCATATTTTGGATAACTTTATCAGAACCACAATCCTGGTTGTATTCTACACCCGGAACACAGGAGATAGCGATTAATTATAAAAATCAAGAAGAAAATAAAATTATAATAAGAAACACTGATAAAATATTACTCTGAGGCCAAATTGTAAGCTAACAATGCTCGAAGTCACGCTTAAGACAACTAGACAATTAAATTCGAAGTTCATTATGGCTCACCTCCCTAAGTTTAATATTATCAATCCAAGAAATTAACGATAAAAATAACGTAAAATTATTAATGAAACTCAAATTGAAACAAGTAATAGACAATGTAGTAAAACTGATCGAGCTCAATGGTCTAAATCAAATAAATAAAGAATTAGAGGAAAATGAAGAAAATATATTTTACAATAAATATTTTGTATATCCTGTGGGAGTGTGACCATAATAACAATAATTTTAGTAATCATAGGATTAACTATGCGTTTCCAAAAAACAGAGACACAACAGGACAATACCGATACCTACGTAGCAATAAATATACGATTATAATTAATAATATAAATATCAGGAAAATTAACATGTAAACTAAAAATAGAGTAAGAACACTCGATCCCCTCGTTTTCTTTTATTAAGGTGAGAGGGATGTCATGAGTATTTCTCATGACAAAGAACTTGACCCGGAAACGCGCAATAGACCGATCAATTTTCGCTTATCGCGGTTGCTCGCCGGCATGAGCCACAGCGATAAAACGAAACTTGTCTGAAGGTCACAGTTACCTCTCCCAAGGAAGTATTGTAATTGCGACCTTGTTGACCATGTCGGTGCTGACCGGCAGAACCGACAACAAACCGCCAACAAAACGTGGTATATATGCGACAGGTGACAGAACACGGGGGACAATCTAAAACTAAGTTGCGTCGCGTAAGGTTCAATCCGCGAAATAAAAGTTACACAAGTGTATGTGAATACTTATATTTTATTATAACTAAATTTTATTATAACTAAATAAAACGGTGAAACATCGCCTAGTGTCATATCGATTCATCTTCGGCCCACCATCTCCGTGCCCGCTCTGGCGACACAACAAATTATAAGTTCGCATGTAAAAATAGGTAATATTCAAGCAAAATAAAACATGAAGAACTAAATAAATTACAAGGACGTCCGAGAATGAGCCCAAATTGCCAAAAAAATTGCACGTCCATAGGATATCTGACATCGAATATCTGTTTTATATCAAAAAACGGATATCAATAGGATGTCCTATCTATAACCACCAGTGGAGGTCCAGCAACGAATCTACATTGTATGTTCATAAGATTTACGTATATGATAGATTGTTCTATGTCCACGTATAAACGTCCATACGGTCCCATTCATGTCCACGGACCTAAACTAGTGGATCTAAACTGGTCATTAAATGGATATACATAGGATGTCCGGTGCTATCTGGGATGTATCGCAAGAAATGTAAATTATATATTGATACGGAGTTTTATTTATCACATCGAGTATCGTTGTATATAAAATCATGAAGCGCGACATTAATAGATTCGACACAAGCGATTACATGGTTGACACGTACGGCATTCCACTCGCCAATAAAAAGTAGCTTAATGAAGAATGATGAATTAAGTGCTTAATGAAGAATGAAAATGGCGCGATTATGACTGAATTTGTCGGATTTAGAGCAAAGATGTATGTCTTACGCGTCGACGGCAAAAAAATACGAAAAAAGTCAAAAGCGTCAAGAGTAACGTCATTGCTAAAGCGATAACATTTGACGATTACATGCGATGTCTGACGAAATCGAAATGACGCGATAGCAATCATGTATAAGATTGAAACAAAAATCGCTTAAAATCCGATATATGATAAGCGATATATTGTGCAAGATTCTATCGATACGCTGCCATGGGGACATTATAACATACATTGTAAAATTGTAAACAAATTTACATATTTTATACTTATGTTATATATTTACATATTTTGTATTTATGTATATAATATACTTATATATTTTTTGTATAAATATACATTTATATAACATATTTTTATAATTTATTTTACAACACATTATTTTTGTGTATCCATGAATTTTGTGAGTTATCAAATCCTAGTTTCATTTCACATAAACCTCATTTCCTTTTTTGCGTAGCACTTTTTCAACGAGATACACGTCGAGATAGCAACGCAATGCAATTCGTATTCATAGAATCCTCCGCCAACGGGTTTTCTGTAAGAATCCTCCAGCAAATACGTTACAAAGTTTTCTGCACTTTGATGATTTTAACATGTTCGTCGCCTAACGTGATTCAATTGAGACTGTCGGAGCGCCAGAACGTAAACAAAACGATAAGCGATAAATATAAGTATAGTATAATGTATATATTTTTAATATTTTTATTTTGTATATTTTATATTTATATTTCAGTGCTTATTCCATTAAATTTCTTTTAAAATTCCAATTTAAAATCCTATTTAACTTGAACAAGAAGTGTTAGATCGGGAAGCGGGTTAATAAACGTCTCACTTCTTGATTGTAACAATTGATAAATATATATTCTTAAGGATACATTATTTGAACCGCACGCACTGCACGACAACTGTGAGATGAATGAAAAACGAAAAACGGTCACTGCGCACGCATGCATTTTTCCCCGCCTTTTTAATTGCCTACTACCAACCTAATACACGTCGCTAGTCACCACATTCGATCGACACACAGATCGATACTCTACCTTTCAATCTATCACGTTCTTACGCGTACCATCATACAATAAAAACGACCTCACATTCACCCCCCTTGTTTTTATTGATCTTTAATCTTTAAAAAATAATTAATATTTTTCATTAATGCAGGCCTACTCAAAGGTTTGATCAAACCGTCAACAATCATCTTATCCCCAGATACATGCACAACTTCTAGATTCTCTCTACTTACACACTCTCTAAGGTAATAGCATCTTCTATTTATTAACTTTGATTTTGCTTTAAAATTTCCACCATTCGCTAATTTCACGACATATAAATTATCGCATCTTATAATCTTTTTTATCCCTTGTCCTTTACCTATTTCATTTAACAAATTATAAGTCCATACAACTTCTTTCGTTCCGTCAATTATAGCCTCCAGTTCACTCTCCGTTGACAATAAAGCTGTAATGGTTTGTTTCTTGCTCTTCCAATGCACTAGATCTCCCTTTCTATATATTAGGAGTCCAGTAAACGATTTTGCATCCTTGGTGCTATCCCACGACGCATCGCTGTAACATCCAACTTCTTTATCAGGACCTCTTCCTCCAAATTCTAAACAGTATTCTATTGTTCCCTTGAGATATCTCAATATTCTCTTTAATGCAACCATATGCATCTGTTTCGGATTGTTGTTAAACT
This sequence comes from Cephalotes varians, assembly GCA_037157785.1. Taxonomy (NCBI): domain Eukaryota; kingdom Metazoa; phylum Arthropoda; class Insecta; order Hymenoptera; family Formicidae; genus Cephalotes; species Cephalotes varians. The sequence continues at coordinate 241,338 of JANQDE010000146.1, forward strand.
GTGATAGACAGCTTACGGCGTATGAGATATCTGGTCTTGCATGCACACTTATGTACATCAGTCTTCCAAGTAATTCTTGATATTCATATTCATCACATTTATGGCTTGTTTCGTGATTATCCATCTTCACATTAAYATCAATCGGTGTTGTAACTGGGTTACAYTCACTCATTCCATATAACTCAAGTAATTTGTAAATATAATTTTTWAGATGWACTCTGATACATCCTCGTTCCTGTTCTATTTGTACTCCTAATACCGACTTTGCCTCACCTATATCTTTTATCTCAACGTCTTTGGCTATTTCTTTCATGTATTTATTCTCATATTTTTCATCGCTYGAAACGACTATYATATCGTCCACATGAATTGCACAAAATATATAATTTWTCTTTTCCCTTTTRTARAACAAACACGGGTCCTCCTTCGATTGTCTTAATCCATTTTTGAACARTATCTTTGTCAAAAACTCGTTCCAACATCTTCCTGCCTGTCGTAAACCATACATACTTTTCTTCAATTTGCAAACGTTGTTTCCGTTATTGTTATATCCTTGTGGCAATTCTACATATATTTCTTCGTCCAAATTACCATGCAAGAAAGCTGTTTTAACGTCATACAATTTTACTGTTCTTCTTACTTCTGCAGCTATGCTAAATAATACTCTCACTGTTTCTACACGAACAACTGGTGCAAAAGTCTCCGTGAAGTCAAAGCCTGGGCGTTGCGCGCAACCAACAGCAACTAGTCTCGCCTTGTATTTTCGCTCCTTTGTGACTGGATCTTCTTTTATGTTAAACACCTACTTAGTTTTTATAACCTTTTTGTTGTCTGGACGTTGAACCACATCCCATACTTTATATTTCGCCATCGAATCCATTTCTTCATGCATCGCCCTTTGCCATTCATTCCAACTGTTTGACTTTCTTGCTTCTTGTATATTTGTTGGGATCTCTTCATCAATAATCATCATAGCCATGTTTTTGTTCCTTAGTCTTTCTAATCTCCTTAATTTTCTTTCTTCTGCTCTATTCTCTTCTTCTATCCGCTTCAAGTGTTTCCTTTCTTTTATTACATCTGATGTAACACCTTTTGGTCTTCCTCTTTTTCTATTAATATTAATTGGTTGTTCTATATCTTCTAAATTTTCTTCTCTTTGGTCATTTTTACTTTCAGTGTCACTTTGTACATTATTTTGATCGTCTTCATTCATATTTGCGTTTTCATATTCGCTGCCTTCGGTTCCACTCAAGTCTTCTTCCAGTTCTTCGTGTTCTTCATCGTGTCGCTCTTGATATTCACTATCGTCCAATTCCGATATTATAAAGTTTTTAACTTACTCTGAACGTTTTGTTGATTTTTTAATAGTTCCGCGCCATTTATCATTTCATTAAATTTAACGTCACAGTCACTTTTTACTATGTCTAACTCAGGTATGTACACTCTATACGTGTTATTTGCACCATAGCCCAAGAAGATTCCTTTAAAAATCTTTGGACTAAACTTGCTTTTTAATTTTTGTTTGTTCATCACAAAAGCGAGGCAACCAAATCTTTTCATGTATCTTATATTTGGCTTACGCTTGTGCCACATTTCATAAGGCGTTTTTCCATGAACGCTAGATTTTATCCTGTTTTTAATATGTGCTGAAATACTTGCAGCTTCTGYCCAAAACTTCATTGGTAATTGTGAATCCAATAACATTGCTCTTGTCATCTCTATCAGCGATCTATTCGCTCTTTCCGCCACTCCATTGCACTGAGGTGTTCTTAGTGGACTAAATTCTTGTTTAATTCCTTTTCTTTCCATCCACATTCTTAAATCCTTTCCAACAAACTCTCCTCCATTATCTGATCGTATTGCCTTCATTCTTCTTCCAGACTGATTTTCCTTTAAAATAATCAACTTCTTTAGCTCTTCGGCTGCCTTATTTTTTGCCTTTAATAATCTAATAAACAATACTCGCGAATAGTCATCGACAATTGTAAATATATATTTGTTTCCTCCTTGAGATTCTGGTTCAATTGGGCCAATCAAATCCATATGCCAAAGTTCAAGAATTGCCTCTGTTCTTTTGTTGATTACTCTCGGATGTATTTTTCGACATATCTTTGCTCCCACACAGCACTCACATTGCACGCTAACATTGTCGTCTCTCTTCATTCCAATCACGAGATGTTCCTTTTTCATATCCTTTATTGTTCTGTTATTAACGTATCCTAATAGCCATATATCCTCATCAACTGATATATTAGCTCTCTCACTTTTCACTGCCTTTGTCTCAACGTAGTATGCATTTCTTTCACGTTTTGCTCTCATTTGTATTTCTCCATTATCTTTATATATTTCGGCACGTATTTATTGAATGTAACGTTATAACCATGATTTGTAATCTTTGCTACAGACATCAAGTTAGAATTTAGATCAGGAACACACAACACATTTTTTCTCACTCTCTCTTTAGTTTTAGCTTGTTCAATTACAACTTCTCCTATACCTCTTGATTCTAATTTTTTTCCATCTTTGTCTGCAAGACTAATTTCTCTTTGCTCATCTTTTAGCCTACTGAATATACTCGCATCACACGTCATGTGGCTCGTTGATCCTGAATCTAGCAACCACATTGTATTTTCAATTTGCCAATTTTCTTTTGCTTCACTTCCATATTTTTGATCTTGTGTACACATAACTGCTTCGTCTTTTGTTTTCATCGAGGTCTCTTCTTTACGTCCATGTTCACTTCTCTTCATTTCATAACTTCCTTGATGTCTTCCCTGTTGACCTCTTCCTCGTGTGGATTGCTGACGCCTCACTTCTCGGCAGTCAGACGATATGTGCCCTGTCTTTTGGCAATTAAAACACTTCACTTTGCCATRGCACTCTCCAGACTTGTGTCCTTTCTTTCCACAATTGTAACAATGTATTTCTCTTTTTGAACTGTCTCTCACTTTTCTCACTCCTTCCTTTTCTTTAGTTATTTTTTCTTCTTTTCTCTTCTCTCGTCTTGCTTCTTCCTGTTTCTTTCATCTTATATCTTTCATTGTTTTTCCTCGTTGACTCTCGAGAATTCTTACGTTATTTTCAAATTCCACTCTCAAACCTCGTAATACGTATATCTTTAACTCATAGTCTTCTATAGTCTTTCCGAGCTGCTCACACTGATTTTTTAGAGCCTTGGCACGATTCATATATTCATCTACACTTTCTTCTTTATTCATCTTCAAGTTCGTCATTTCGCTTAAGGATTTTATCTTCATTTCCTCTGATTCCGCCGCCATATTTTCTTTTATCAAATTCCATAGTCTGTCTGCACATTGTTCGTGACTGTATTTTAACAAATGCGCCTTGCTCATTGAGTTCACCATAATGGCTCTCGCTGCATCATCGTCCCAGTCATTCCACTTCTTGAATTTCTCTTCAAATTGCGTTTCTCCTTCTTTTGGTTTTTCTGGGGGTTTTATTCCAATTATCTTCTTCCACAGTTTCTTGGCTCGCAGAACACCTTCTACTTTTTCTTTCCATAAAAAATAATTTGAGTCATCAAGCGGTTCAATGCTCGCAATCGTCCAGCCGTCTGCCATGTTTGTTCTCGTCGTTTTTGCTATTTTTCACACTCTTATTTCTTTTTCTTAGACCACGCTAACCACGTTAATCACGTCAACCACGGACCTCTGCTACCATTTGTTGGATCGGGAAGCGGGTTAATAAACGTCTCACTTCTTGATTGTAACAACTGATAAATATATATTCTTAAGGATACATTATTTGAACCGCACGCACTGCACGACAACTGTGAGATAAATGAAAAACGGTCACTGCGCACGCATGCATTTTTCCCCGCCTTTTTTATTGCCTACTACCAACCTAATACACGTCGCTAGTCACCACATTCGATCGACACACAGATCGATACTCTACCTTTCAACCTATCACGTTCTTACGCGTACCATCATACAATAAAAACGACCTCACAAGAAGAACGTCACCCATATCTGGGTGACGGAGCCCCACGAAAGCATTCGTCGCCACGTCACTCAAAATGGGTGACGTGGCGACGAACGTGTTAAACACCTCCATGATCCAATTTGACGTGTAACTTTTTTCAAACAATGTTATATTTGCTCACGCGTACCGAGTCGCCCAATTTGAATCGCGCGGGTGCAGCGATCTTTACGTGATTACATACAATCGTTTAAAAGTGCTAAGAGATTTACGAGTTACTTCCGTATCTTGATCTATTGTTAATGCTAACGTTTCATGAACATTGCAGCTCATTTCATCAGAGCGAGAAGCAATCTGATACTGAGTTGCCCCTCTGAAGGATTCTTTATATATCATATATACGCTATTCAGTAGAAGAGGGGAAAAGAACAAAATATAGATGAAAGAGAAAGAGGAAAATCGCTAAAATTGTAGTGATTACTTTTTAAGGCCAATTGATCAGTCGGTCAATTTTTGATAACCGAGAGAATGGTCTTCCATATTCTATTTATGTTGTAATCGTTATCTCTGTTTAGATTATCAGGATGTTTCTGTATCTCTATAGTTTCCCTGTACATTCTTGGAAAGTATGTTGTATGGACTATTGTAGTAATTTTATCAAACAATATTTGGTGGCCTGTTTCGATGTTATGTTCTGATAATGCTGACAATATGATATGTTTTAGTCTAACATCACGTTAAAGTTCTTACATATGTAGGAGAATCGAAAAGACGAGAAAACGATTGATCGACAATCGTTTTCGAGATATCGCGATCGCGGTTCGCAAGAACAATTATGTAGTAAAAGACAAGTAACGTTTTCGACGGAAAGTCCGCTCTAAGCCACGAGAGAGTAAAGTACTAAACGAGCACGCGAGTAAGAATTAGGAGAATTCAGAGTCAGTGAGATTGCACGAGTTTCGCGAGAAAAGCTGAGGTACGCGTTCGATTCGGAAGATCGTCACGAGAGACAATTACCGTACGTGGCATAATAGCCGAATTTAGCGTTTAAACGATTATTTTAATTGCATCACACTTAAACTGACATGAAGTGATCTTGGTCACTATAATTCGAATATTATAATACATCTTAATAAATCGTAATTATATTTCAAAGGATTTTATAAATTATTCAAATAATTACCATCATTTAAAACTCCTACACATACATATATTAACTATTCCCCAATATATACTTTTCCGCATGAGCAAAGTATTTTGTATACTCCTGCAGAACTTAGTAGAGGTTTTTTAATAAGAACAGGAAAGAGAGTTTTTTATTTTCTTCTATGTCCATGCTAAAGCGGATATTGGGATGTTAGTTGTTGAGAAAAATTAGAAATTTACGGAGTTCAACTCTGCCATGTCTCCAGATCACGAATATGTCGTCTACGTAACGGAACTAGACTTCTTGTCTTTTTGGCGTCTTTCGGAGGGTTTCTTTTTCAAAATGCTCCATGAAGACATTAGCAATTACATTAAAAATGGGAGATTCCAGAAGTTTGTTCATAGAATTGATTGTTGTAAAGAAGTATGTGGTTGTTTGACAGTGATCATTTAAAGGGATGAGACCAAAAGGAATTTCATGTTACCGAAAATTGACCGACTGGTCAACCTTAAAAAATAATCACTACTGCCACAGTTTTAGCGATTCTCTCCTTTCTCTTTTCTCTATACCTTGTTCTTTTCCCTTCTATTGAACAGCGTACATATAATAAGGAATCCTTCAGAGGGACAACTCAGTATCAGGTTGCTTCTCGGATCAAGACACGGAGACAATCCATAAACCCCTTTGCATTTTTAAAGAAAATACCCGTGGAAACCTCAAAAGTATCAATCAATTCATCTATAGTTTTCTTTGAGCGTAAATTGTTTCCACATGTCGTTCTTCAACATATGATTAAATCGTTCGATAGTTGATGTCATTATGGAATATGTAGTTAAAATCGAAAAGTAGTTAAAATTATGTTTCTTCAAGATGTTGTGGGTCCCTTGATGGGAGCCACGGAATAAGGGATCTGGTCGGGTTAAGACTTGGAAGCCTGAGATCGCCGGAAGAACTTACCACAGAATTTATAACCACTTACAAACATTTATTTGGAAATATACTGATTGCATTTGTACACTCACTTATTATTAATTAAACTCTCGAACGTCCTTACTGAAACGCTGTAATTATCGCGCTATACTCGGCGATACTGATCAACCCGACGTGTTGGGTCTCGGGTTTCGGCACGGCTTCACTCGCATACTAGTGTATTATATGCCGAGACGGCCTTACGTGACTCGCAGTTTCGGATGTTGTGACTGACTCTTCCGTTCTTCCTGTCAGTCTCTTTTAACTCGATTTTGTGGGACACGGGTCGGCTAGTGGGACTATTACCTAACCGACTCAGGGATTCCGTGTCCCCGATTCGGCAAGCGAAGAAATTCAGGATAAAAATTCTTAGCTTGCATAATTATTAATCTAGTTCTCAATTTTTTCATCTTTGAATTGGGTTTCGTTTTCTTTACGTAATTTCTCGCGATTTTGCCATCTCTTTTGCCTGAGCAATCTTTCGGCGTTCGCTGTTGTCGCGCGCGATTCGCTGTGTCGGTATTTTGTTAAAGTAGATCGCGGTCGTCATGCGATCTACTTTCTCAAATATTATATGTCTAACATACTAATAGCTGTATATAGCCTTTCGGGCTATAACAAAGAGTCTACATGTTTGCATTGTAAAATTCCTTTCTTCTGTCGGTCTGCAAATTTTTCGAACATCTTCCATCGTTTTGAAATATTTTTGCGATCGCTGTAGCTACATCACTTTTGCTCTTGGCCTTGAGTGGTACAGCCCCTACATTCTTGCACATCGATAACGGTGTGATGTAGTGGTAACCCTGTCCCCTGTGTATCTCATGTAAGAACGCAAATCGATTTCGACCAAATTCGCTTGATACAAGTCATTGTATCCGCTAACTATGACGCGTCTTCGTGGAAAATTTCTTCTCGTCGGAGCGTGTAGTTCTTCTATCAGCCGACGCTTCTCCGAATTTTTTTTCTCGGACATCACGCTGTATGACACAAAAATGGCATACAGTTTTATTTATTTAGAGTTATCTTGTTAAATCATTTTGAAACTTACTTATATTACTTATATTAATCTGTTTGTTATTTTGGAATGCTGCAATCTTTTTCTTGATTTCGTCCTGTTGATCTTTCAAAATTTGCACGTTCTGTAGCACGTAAAGTTTATTGGCGGCATCATGTACTGGTAGCGCTACACATCTTGCGCGACTTTGCGTCAAGGTTATTTGCACACAAAGAGCGTTATCGCGCATGAATTTTTTGAGTAATCCGTTGGTATAATTTTACTCGCTTCTTCCGAGCGATGTCCTACTTGTTGATCGGCATTTTGAAGTTAACTTTAAATGATCCGTATTGCGCGGTTTAATTTAAAATAAGGCTTCACGAAGTTTCTCAATAATCAGGACAGGATCTCTTGTCGTGGGCACCTTGGCGCGAAGCCTCGAGTAATCGGAGGCGATCCACAAGCTCATTAGGATCTTTCCAATGAACATAATCGATCTTGTTATCGTTTAATGTCACTGCACGCGGTACATTTTTTTTTATTCTTTTACCAGACAGCAAAGGTGCGATTATACTCTTATACTTGTGTACCTTGTTATTCATTATTGGATTATGTGTGCTTTTATACTTGTTTATGTACGTTTGTCGCCAATAGAATGCTTTTGTATTTCTGTTTGTCAATACTCGTACAAATAGTTTTGTCGGGAAACTTCTTAAAAATCAATTCATAGAGACTTGGTGTTCCAGGATATTTTTTTCCATCTATGATTATATCATTTTTGTCCAAGTCCATACATTTAGCATCGAGCATCGTTCTATCGCTGCTAAAATAATCTCCATAAACGTTGTTTATCGCCCTTTTACCGCTTAATATTGCTTTCAGATATTTTTGTCCAATGGACCATAATGTATCTGCAACTTTTCTTGTCCCTCGGACGTTTGTAACGAATGTTGAACAAACCACACGAGCGGTTTGTCAGTGACTTCGAAAATTTTCTTCGATGGAAGAAATGTGCGAATATTTGTACGATAGTTCGCGCTGTTGTAAAATTTTGGACGYTTCACTCAAATTAGATGGCACAGTTTTCGATCATTTCCACATTGCTTTAACCGTAGTAGAGACCATTAAAGAATTATCAAATGACGCGTTTGATCGTTCGCTTGGGTTTTTTTTCCAAAAAATACGTTTCATTTTCACCCGATTCCATATCAGATTTCTCGCCGACAATGTCGACAATCTGTTTTAGAGGCTCAACGATGGGCTTAAAATGTCTTTTCAACGCGATGTCTTCCTCCAATTTATCTATTTTTAAAGCGCAATATTTTTTACGAATTGAATCGCTCGTTGAATCGCAATCTGCTTTGCTATTCTTTCACGATCCTTAATCTTCTCGTCCATGTTGACATTTCGATGTATCGACAACTGACCACTTTATGGTATCGCAAAGTCGTTAGGTTTTTTCTATATCGTCCTTGTCAATTACTAGGAATTCATACTTTGTCGCCAACAGTTGTGACAAAATTCGCAGAAAATCTCATAAAATATGTGTTTACGTGATCGTTGTACACGTGTTTCAGGTTGATGCCATCCTGTTTGAACAGAATTAAGAGATTCGCGTTGTCGAATAAGATGGAATCTTCGCGTATGTCTGACAGAGATAAAAACAGTCGACGTCCGCGAGTCGACCCATTGAAAAGTACTATCTTATCGCATCTTGCTTGTCGCATGCCTCGTCATCAAAAATAAAAGTGGAATTTGGAAGCGCTTTGCTCGTCGAAATTATTTCGCTGTTATTAGAATACGTAAAATAATTGATTTTTTTTATCGGCATCAATTCTTTAAGTATCGATATTTCAGCTATTGCGAAGTAGGGTATATAGATGGGTTCTAGATCAGGATCTCTCAGGGGCAGAGGGAGCAAGGGACGACACAAGCGGAGAGGCCTTATTGGACCTTAGAAATATATGACTAATTTCGATAAGGTAATTTTGATTCTAATTTCGATAAGATATTTTTGAGGACATCCTTTTTTATCAGTACCGAGTGAAATTCTTTTTATCAGCACCGAGTCACTAACATTAAAATAAACAATAGCGTTTCTGGCTGATTTTATGAGGGGATAAACGTGCCAACAAAAATAAATACGAAAAATTACGCACACTTTCGAACATCGGATTTGGATGAATGGTACGAGTGATACATCATCGAGCCCATCGTTGACATTGCTCGAAGAATTTCAGGAAAGTGATAGCGGGTGGGTGCTATTGCAAATCCTCAATTTGACAGTGAACGTTAATAGGTACAATCCTATGCGCGCGGGATGTCGCATACTGCGAGAAATTATGCACAAGTGTGTGATAATTAACATAAAGTCGACAGACAATGTGTACTTTGCATGATCGGTGGTCGCCAATCTGTACTCTTAGAAAGGGTAGAAAAAAACTCAGAACGGAAATCGTCATATCCGCACTATACGACCATTTTGAATATCGATATAGAGATTCCGATGACTCTAAAGAACATAGGGAAACAACGTTCAAACAACGTATCGATTAATATCTACGACATCGAGGAATAGAAGATTCTTCCGCTGCGGATTATGAATAACAAAAGGTAGAAGCATGTCAATCTACTAATACGTACAAAATCGGCGAGATGACAACATAGGTCATTTCACATTAATAAAAAGTTTACCTCGACTCGTGAGCTCACAATTGAGTAAACAGAATATGTTTGCAACTGATATGTATACCATATTATAATGGATACTTTTGTTTCCTTCTCAAGTGCAAAAAAGTAATAAAATTTTTATCTTTATTTATGCAGATGTTTATATAACATTTTGATTTAACCGACAAGTGGATGCTCACGACATAAATTATAGAGCATTGAATGACTGCGCCATCCGACGGCCAAGCGAATACGTTGATACGTGGCTCAACTTTAAAAACTAGAGCAACAAGGAGCAACTTCCCTTCGTCGTGTACGCTGATCTGGAATGCGTGTTGCAGAGGACAAAATCGGTTACCGAACACAGGTCATATTAACATCATCAAGTATTTAGCATCGGATATTACGTGCGGTGTTTATACGACGACGAGTTATCTGAGTACAGATCTTATCGCGATCCCGACTGCATCTCATGGTTTGTCGAGCAATTAGAAAAATTAACATCGCGTAAAGACTCTTTTATCCATTAATTCCGTTCCTATGGATGCGTTATCGAGAGAATAGTGGGAGGCATACCACAATGCGACACACTGTCATATTTGCGAGAAATTGTTCGCGATGATACACGGATACGCGATCACTGTCACCTGACTGGTCGTTACCGTGGTCCAGCGCATTCGAATTGTAACTTAAATTATAAAAATTCGTTTTATATTCCTATAGTTTTCCACAATTTATCAGGCTACGATTCGCATTTTATCATCAAGGAAATTGCTATCACGTTCGAAAGTAAAATTGACGTATTACCAATAACTAAAGAAAAATATATTTCATTCACAAAACATGTTAAAGATATCGCAGAAAAGTCAGTTTCTCGAAATTATGTTGAATTGCGGTTCGTCGATTTGTACAAATTTTTAAGTATCAGCCTCGATAAATTGGCATTGTTTCTTAATATAGAGAAGTTGAAACACGATCATAATTTTCAAAATTGGCGACCGAATTTCAATTTTTTGACTCTTTCCTCTTTTCCTGCGAATACGTCGACTGCGTCGAAAAGTAGGAGGCGACGCGTCTATCATCTCGAGAATTGTTTTACAGTTCGTTGACACGAGAGCGATTACGCGCACTCCGTCAACATTTGGCAGCGGTTCTCATTTCAAACTTTGAAAACAAATACAACGATCTATATTTAAAAATCTTGTTATTGGCTGACATATTTGAAAATTTTCGCGATACATATATCAAAAGTTACGGTCTCGATCCCGCGTATTATTACACTTTGTCAGGTTTCACGTGGAATACAATACTGAAACAGTGCTGAACATACGCGTGTAAGCTGCTAACCGACATCGATATGGTGATGTTTATCGAACATGGTGTACGCTGTTTCTCAGTCAGTGCTGAAATACAGTCAGTAAAGTAAGAGCGTGTACAGGTTAATGTGTAGAAAAATTTATTTTTAATGATTTTTAAGTACATAGATTTGTTGTACTTCATGAGAAGAAAAATGCTATACCATTAATAATGAGTCCAGTCACCACCCAGTCATCTTACAGGAAGACAACGACCCAAAACACCGGAGCAAGCTTTGTACCGAGTGGAAAGAGCAGTCTGGCATCGTCACACTTGATTGGCCATCGCAATCGCCAGATGCAAATCCCATTGAAAATGTATGGGCATATCTCAAGCACAAGCTTCGAGGAAAAAGAGTATGCACTTTGAAGCAGCTGACACGATAAATTCGTCTCATTTGGAGGTCTTTACCGAACGAATACGCAGTCAATAGTGGAAAGTATGCCTCGGAGATGTCAGGCAATTATCAATGCCGGTAGTGACTGGACTCATTATTAATGGTATAGCATTTTTCTTCTCATGGAGTACAACAAATCTATGTACTTAAAAATCATTAAAAATAAATTTTTCTGCACATTAACCTGTACACGCTCTTACTTTACAGATATGCACGGGCTAATAAGAAGTACATGCAGACATACGATCCATCCGTAATCGTCTTCTATAATCGTATCTTTTCTATTTTGACATTAATAATTTGTACAGATGGGCAATGTGTCAATCGCTGGATGACGGTGGATCCGCCTATACCGGACTTCGATAGGTCGAAGAACTTTAACGTGAGCGCAATCGCTGTGGATTCGCCCACGAGTTACATTCTCGAAACCGATCTCGAGTCTGCAACATCTTCATGACGCGCACATCAACTTAACCTTTTGCCCAACACGCTACAAGTCGCCCGATACGCGTTAGAATAAACTTCTCGCGATGCTCTATGATAAAAAGCGTTACTTCATCCATATCCATAACTTACAGCAGTACACGCGCGGTCTTCATTTCGCAAAGATACATCGCATACTGCAATTTGCTTAATCCGCGTGGTTCCGAATACATTGAACTCACAATTTAGAATTCGCGCTAAAAACGAATTCGAAAAAAATTTAAACTTATGAACAACGCGATATTTAGCGAAACAACTGAAAATGTTCAAAATTATGTCGACGTTAAATTATTTACGAACTGGGAAGGACAGTACGGTGCAGAGGCAATGATCGTGAAACCGAATTTCCACAGTCGTAGCATTTTTTCACAATGTTTAATTGAATTACGGAAGCTCGAGGTGAAATTCAACAAGCCGATTTATGTGAATATGTTTTTACTTAACATATCAAAAATCTGCTTGTATGAATTTCACGAGTATACGCTAACAATGCATCGCGACAAATGCAAAATTATGTGTACCGACACTGAGAGTCTCATATACTACGTCGAGTGCAACGACGTTCACGAGACGATGAAACATTATATCGCCAAGTACGATGTGAGCGATTATCCAGCTAACAACGTGCCTCTCGCTAACAAAACAATACCAAGCATGATAAAAGATGAAAACAATGGTGCGATAAGCGATCAAATTCGTTAGACTTAAAGTAAAGATGTACGCATTGAGAGTGAATGGTGAGAAAGACACTAAACAAGCGAAAGGTGTCAAGAGTAACGTTATAGCGCGAACTATAACGTTTGTGTGTTCGTCACACTCGGTACGCGTCATTCGATACGCGAGCAAGTAAAAGACGATCTTTGAAAAGGGCCAAATTGAATCACCGAGGTGTTTAAGATCGTTGAAGTACAGCGTACCAATCCCGTAACTTATCTACTCGAAGACTATCGCGGAAAATCTATAGCTGGAGCGTTCTATGAGTACGAGTTGCATCGCGCGAATTTATATCTCGTGGAAAAAGTATTGCGCAGGAGAGGAAACAAGGTTTACGTAAAGTGGCTGGAATTCGATGGATCGCACAATTCATGGATACGCAAGAACAATACAATTTGAATCGTATGAAAATTTTTTAATTGTAAAACATATAAAATATACATATATACAATGTATACAATGTACATCATAAAAATATATAAACTTTATATATACAGGGTGTCCGGGACTACCCGCCCAAGCTTTTGTGTGCAGGTAGAGGACGTTAAACTGAGTAGAAAAGTCCTCTACCATTTTGCAAATTTCGTAATAATTAACGAGATATTAATTTTTGAAGATTGCCGAAAAGGGGCATGTTCGGCCAGCCCATCGGCAAATGCAAGCGCTTGGCGAGATACGTCCGCCCCGCGTCGCTAAGCGCGCGCGGAGTTGTTTACTATGGCAATGGCTACGCTCGCTACGCCCGAGCGGCGCGGTGTAAACAACTCCGCGCGCGCTTAGCGACGCGGGGCGGGCGTATCTCGCCAAGCGCTTGCATTTGCCGATGGGCCGGCCGCACATGCCTCTTTTCGGCAATCTTCAAAAATTAATATCTCGTTAATTATTACGAAATTTGCAAAATGGTAGAGGACTTTTCTACTCAGTTTAACGTCCTCTACCTGCACACAAAAGCTTGGGCGGGTAGTCCCGGACACCCTGTATATATATATATATATATAAACTTATGACATTTATGTATATGACACCTTTATTATCCTTCCATTTTTAATGTATATAGAAAATTATGAAACGCAAATTATAAAATACAAAGAATTCGCAAATATACATGAAACGCAAAATGTACAATGTAAAATATGTGTATAATGTAAAATACATGAAACGCAATATAAAATTGCAAAATATGTATAAAACGTTTAATACATAAAATGCAAACTATAATATACGTAAAACGCAAAGTATTGTAAGGGTATCGGCCAATTTCTCCACGGTAGCGTCTCAATCGAATCGGGCACGATATATCGCTTATTGGACATGGACATCGCATATGGACTTAAAGCAATTTTTGTTTCGGACACTGTACACGTGATGCAATTTCGATCGTATATAATTCTGCTATTGCGTCATCTCGATGTCGTCTCGCAGATACTGCACGTAATCGTCAAACGTTATAGTTTGCGTTACAACGTTATTCTTAACACCTTTCGCTTCTTTAGTGTTTTTCTTACCGTTCACTCTCATTCACTACATCTTTGCTCTAAGTCAGTAGTCGCAACGAAATGCCCTTTTCGAGCCGATTTCTGAAGCGACGCCTACTGTCCTTCCCACTACCGTTCAACGCTCGGCGGCCGACCGCCGAGCGCGCGTGTGACACTATGCCTCAGGAGTGTCCCCATATCAGAAATATGACGGAATCGCCCTTCCGTCAAACTATTATTAAAACACTAAATTGTTTATATTATTAATTATATATGTTTTATAATAATATAGTTTATAATAATATATTTTCTAATATATATAAACGCATCAATAATAGTACCTCACGGGTGATGTGGAAAGCTATTATCGAAACTAATTATTATACATTATTATAAAATTACACATACACGTAAAGTCACAATTATATTATTATAAAACATATATAATACATTAATAATATAAACAATTTAGTGTTTTAATAATAATTTGACGGAAGGGCGATTCCGTCATATTTCTGATATGGGGACGCTCCTGAGGCATAGCGTCACACGCGCGCTCGGCGGCTCGGCCGCCGAGCGTTGAATGGTAGTGGGAAGGACAATAGGCGTCGCTTCAGAAATCGGCTTGAAAAGGGCATTTCGTTGCGACCACTGCTCTAAGTCCAACGAATTCGATCGTTTATCACGCCATTATTTTCATCTTTCATCAAAACCTGATACTTTTTTATTAGCGATATACCGTACACGTTGTCAGCCGTCTAATGGCTCGAACTTAGCGATATCACGTTTCATTGTCTCGTAAATGTCGTTGCACTCGACATGGTATATGAGACTATCAGTGTTGGTATATATAAATCAAATAACCGGAAGAATGCCAATGTGAGGCTCCGCGATCGTTGATGCGTTGGAGATCAAATTAATCAAGATGTGATAAGACAATAGATATGTATTTGCAAACGTTTCGACTACAGATTCGAATCCTTATCAGTGCGAAATGTATAAAAGATAATATAATGATTCGATGTTTGTCTCTATCCCTAACAGATCTGTGTTACAGAACAAAGAGAGTCAAGATATTAAAAATCAATGAGGTCAAATATAGATAATAATATGAAAGTCATAATGTAAAAAAATTTTTTTATTATGTATAAAAAAATAGTTTAAAAAGTAAAATTAAATAGTAAAAATAAATTAAATTAATAAGTTTAAAAAGGAATGAGAAATAGAACACTTACCATGTCAAAGGACAGAGACAAATAAAAGTGTGATTACGTCAAAGTTTCATATGCGATTGAACAGTATAATATTTAGATAGTATGAGTAATGTCAACACTATCTGTTAGACTTACACGAAATTAAAATACTAATGAGTGATGATATTAATGTCCGAGATGATCAATCGAATAAATCATTATAAATAGGATGTAACGAGTATCTTTTTCCAAATTTAGACCTTGTCTTTGTTTTTTATTGTGAATCATCTTGGATATAAGGCGCTTGTAATTTATCTCTTCGTCCAACACCTCAACATTGTTCCAGTCAAATTCATAGTTAAATTCTAGGCGATGGTTTGTGATAAGGAAGGAGAATTTCTTCTGATGTGATTTCTATGTTAATTAATCCTTGTGTTTAAAATTCGTTTGTTTAGTTTGTCTTACATACGATGTGTCACAGTTTTGGCAATTTATTTTATAGACGACATTTGCACGAGATGCGACAGATAGAGGATCTTTGTGTACTTTAACAAATTTATTAAGTTGTAACAAGTAAAGACAAGTTTGCAGAAAGAAATATTCTTAAAATATTGTATGAATTTTTTTGCAATTAAATATATGGAATGATGAAATAGATTTCTTTTGCGGAGGTGTGAACATTGTTGATTTGACAGTGTTTTTGTGGTTTTGAGCGATTAAATTTAAGATATAATCGCCTTCTGATAGTAGAGAAGATCAGATCGAGTGGGTATCCGTTGTCCATTAGTATTTTTATGAAATCAAAGTTTTCCTTATGGAATTGATGAGAAAGCATAATCACTCTGTCAACAAGACTGATGATTGTGCCCTTTTTGTGTGTAAATGGATATTGAGAATTGTAATTAAGGAAGCGACCAGAAAAAGTTGAAACCAATTGAAGATCAAATAGTCATCTTTTTTTATCAAGGAGAGATCTAGAAAATTTAATGTATTGCCTCCAATTTCTATAGTAAACTTTAATCGAAGATGGAAGGAATTAAACATATGGAGAAGATCTTCTAAGCAAGTACAAGGAACAGCAAGTGCAATATCGTCCACGAATCTATAATAAAAAATTAGTTTTATAGTGAATTTATTCAGGATGTCAGATTCTAATTTTTGTAGCACCAAATCCGTTACTATGGGAGAGAGAGGAGACCACATTGGAGCTTCATAAGTTTGGTTGTAATATTTATTATTAAAAGTAAAAAAAGTGGAATGCAGGACAAGTTTAATGGCTTTAAAAAATTCGATTTTAAGTAGACTAGAGTGTTTCTCTATGAAGGACCATTTTTTGTCTAAGATATCCATAACCATTTCAATTGAAACGTTGGTGAACAATGAGATCACATCTAAAGAGACCAAAATACAATTCTCAGGTATATGCAGACCATTAAGCCTATTAAATCGAGACTGTTATTTATGATTAAATGAAATCCGTAAACTATCTTGTAAAATTCGCTGTAAATATATGATAAGATTGTGCAAAGGACTCCCAGAGGATGAAACAATGATTCTCAATGGAAGTCCCTTTTTATGAATTTTAGGTAAACCGTATGCCCTCGACAGAATAGGATCGGATGAATTTATATAATTATGTGTCTGAATAGAGATGTATTTAGAATTTAGCCAGCGCTTCAATAATTTTTTAAAATTAATGAGCAATTTATTTACAGGATTTCGTTGTAAAATAGAGTAAGTGTTAATGTCTGATAAACAATCCTTCATTTTTGATATATAATCCGTTCTGTCGAGGGCCACTACGGTGTTGCCCTTATCTGCTCTGGTGAACAATACATCAGTTGTTTTTTTATAAATTTTCTCGTAGTTTGACTCGCTGAACTTAATTTAATTTCTGTTTCAGTTCTAAATTTATCAACACAATAGATTTGAGATTAGGACCAACTTTGAAACAAACAAATACAAATATCAAAGATGGCTAAACGTCGGTCTTGCAATATACACTGCGGCAGATTTTGGTGCCTAATTATAATTTGTGAATCTTTTTACATTTCCTGCTCATGCGAACTGCGCGCCGCAATTCGTCGGACTTGAAACACAGTGCACAACATCGGAAACAATCGAATATTGTATTTCCCCTTTCCTGAAAATCTGTAAAGAAATTATTGCGAAAAATAACACCTCAGCCGGGATTTGAACCCGGATCTCACAGCCTCGGTGATCGAATTGGCAGGACGCTCGCACGGATTGCTTGAGATCCGGGTTCGAATCCCGGCTGAAGTGTTATTTTTCGCAATAATTTCTTTACAGATTTTCTGGGAAAAAAGGGGGGGGATACAATAGATGCTTGTTAGCATCGAAATTATTAAAATTGTTTATCAATTTAATATGTGAGTCGATTGTTTCCGATGTTGTGCACTGTGTTTCAAGTCCGGCGAATTGTCGGCGCGCAGTTCGCATGAGCAGGAAATGTAAAAARMTTCMCAAATTATAATTAGGCACCAAGATCCGCCGCAGTGTATACTGCAAGACTGACATTTAGCCTTCTTTGATATTTGTATTTGTTTATTTCAAAGTCGGTCCTAATCTCAAATTGTGTTTATTTAATGTCGCTTGAAAAAGACGTAATTAACATATAATTGTTATTGCGAAGAATATCATCACAGCCTCGGTGGTCGAATTGGTAGGACGCTCGCACGGATTGCTTGAGATCCGGGTTCGAATCCCGGTTGAGGTGTTATTTTTCGAAATACGTTAATAAAATAATACGTTAATAAAATAAATACTAATTTCCGGACATTTCGACTCCGTTTTGAGCCATCTTCAGCGTATAAAACTAAACATTAAATACATTACATAAAAAATGGAAGTCGTATAAGTCTATCACGTAACATGTACTCCGACTCTCAGTCCAAGGAGAACGAGACAAAATCGCTTCGAATTTTTCCGAACTGTTATCCCACGCAGTTCCGATAGATATGTTCTCAGCATAATAAGAAATCGAGAATAATATATTCGAAATAAAAAGAATTTCGTTTTTAATTTGAAAAGAATGCGTAAAGAAAATTGCATAAAAATAAAAACGCGCAAAAATAAACCGCGTTTAAGAAAAGAATTAAATATATCAGAGTTAAATATGTTAATTAAGCTTCTATAAATGAAATGCCATTTAATTCATACTTTAGAACTTGACTGTACATCACACTCGGGCATTCAGTACGCACGGTCGACAAGCAGCTGTCATCTATGGAACGTTTAGTTGATTACAATTGCAGTCGATAATTCATCTCCTATGATAAAACGTTGATCCATTTATTAAAATTCACCCTGTATATATATATATATATATATATATATATATATATATATATATATATATATATATACAGGGTGATTCAAAACAACCCCGGTGTCCTTGTAAAAACGTATTCCTGACTAAATTTTGAAACGATTTTTCCTTTGGCAAAATTTTATCCGAATTTAGTTTTTAAATTATAAAAGGAAATAGTTAGCTTATTACGGATTGATTACAGATGGTAGGCAGGTACGGCGCAATCTATCGCCTGACGCGGGTCGTTACGCGGGGCGCTTACTGCGATCAGCTGGT
>JANQDE010000146.1:276040-298008 GCA_037157785.1 Cephalotes varians
CCAAATGAAACAATTTTAATTTAACTGAAAATAGAGTTAGGGTGATCTATGCAGTTGAAAAAATGAGAAATATATTTGAAAATACTTCAGCTACACCTTTAAAAACACATTACATTTTTTTCACTTTTTTGCATTTTTCTATAAGAAGGCCACATGATACAAAGTTGTACCCATTAGCAAAAATGCTCTACTAGTATAGCTCTATCAAATGGCATAGGTTTCATCTTGGGACTCGCGGGGGCCACCGTCCATAGGGAAATGGGCACCCTCCTTTATGATCTCTTAAGAATAAACGTAAAATTTAAATTTGGAACGGAGTATAAAACATTCGAAGAGCTCAAGAAAAAATTTCTGCACCGATTGACGATATACAATCCAAAGGATGAAACTGAATTGTATTGTGTCGCGAGTTCTGTACTCTATCACGATTTAACACGACATTAACGCAGAAGAAATGTGATATGAAATTTCTTCCTATACTTTATTTTTCGAAACGTCAGATACGGAATTGAGATATCACAGTTTCGAGCTTGAAGTGCTCGCAATCATTTATGCGTGACGACAATTTAAGGTATATTTGCAGAAAATAAAATTTAAAATAGTCACGGATTGCGATTCCCTCAAAATTGTACTTAATAAAAAGGATGTCAATCCCCGTATCGCAAGGTGAGCATTAGAGTTGCTGGAATTTGCAGGAATTGCAGGAATTTGAGTATGAGGTAGAACAGAGGTCAGGTACACGTATGCGAACAGAGGTCAGGTACATGTAGATGCGCTAAATCGTACAATAACGATATTAGTTATTGAAGATAATTGGTTTGAGTTCAATCTGTTGGTATGTTAATCCAAAGATACCAAGATTTGCAAATTGCATACGGAATTAGAAAAAAACGGAGAATAGCTTTTTCAAAATGAGGAATGGCCTTGTGTATCGTAAAACAGACTCAGAGTTGTTATTCTACCTGGAGGCAATGGAGACAAATTTTCAGATATCACGATCAAATAGGACATATGGGCAGCGAAAAGATGTCAAATATGATTATTGTCTTGTGTTTATTAGATGCATATTGGTTCGAGGATGGATAAGGTATGATCGAATTTCTAAGACTAGTAAGATATTGCATTCTTTTATATTTGAATGGTATCGCTGTCAGACAATGTTATTAGGAAGCGCGCTCTCTCGAACAAGCCACCGAAACAAAAGTAAGTAATGAGTTAATCCGCGCTCGCACATCGAAGTGTATACGAATAAAGGTCACAATTATTCTGTTATTATGTGCTTCTGATTCTCTGTCCTGTTTCTTACAGGTTGATGAATGCATTACAGCTGGATGAATAGATGCTTCGAAAGATGAATTTTTTTATCGCCGAATTTATTTATTGCTAGAAAAGTGGAAAAAAGTTATCTAGCAATGGAAAATATTGTAAATAAAATATAGTTTAATATCTCTCTAAAATAAACGTGTTTTTTTTTGCAAAAAACCTATATATTTCTACAAAATTTACAATTTTATAAAAAAATATTGATATTAAAACAATTTTTTTAATCTTAATAAGTTAAAGTGTTTTACAAAGGTTAATATGTTTTGTAATGATATAAAATAATCAATTGAAGTTAAAAATTAATTAAACTTATTTGAAACTAAGTTATGTTGAGATAACGAGGTTGCTACAAGCAAAAAATTGTTTTCTACTGACATAATAATCTTATTTTCTACATGCTGCTTGCATGTAGCTGTTATCGCTTGTAATATTCCCTGCGCGCCTAACTATCATGATCGTTGGGCGGTCGCATCTCGCCGCGTGCTTGCATCAGCCAGTAAGCTCAGCTAATACAGCGATTTTTAATAACTCAATTAATAACTCAATTAAAAACTCATTAACTATTGCGAAAATTGATAGAGGACTTTCGGCTAAATTTAATCCATTCTATCTGCTACACGAGCGTTGCTCTAACTATTCTAAGACACTCTGTATTTTTTTATGCTATTTTATGCTTATAACTTATTTTGCAAATAAAGTATAATATTAAATTTCGTCAATTTCTTAATCCTCTCATATTGTTATTGTTTGTTCGTAGACTAATTTAATTTTAAAAAATTACATTTTAATTTAATTTAATAGTGTTTTTTTACTATAAATAATGTAAATTAAGTTAATGCCAATAAAATTAATTTAGTTATATTAATAATTTCATGAACAAAAATCTAAGTTAATTGAATGTTGCGTTAAAATAAATTAATTTGAATTAAAAGTTAACGTCTATTATTTAAAATTAAACATTATTTATATGAAATTAAAGTCTAAATTTTTGAAATTAAATTACTCTAAATAAATAGACTAGAATAGTGGGCGGGGCCTTGGAGAGGCAAGAGGGGAGGCGTGCCGAGCAAAGGCCTCGCCCACAGCCAATGTTATGATACACTGGGCCGGGCTATACCTCGAGCGGCTGGAGCACTTCTATCGGCGCGCTCTCATTAGTACAATTTCAAAAATTAATATCTCGATTATTATTGCGAATWTCGCTRRACGGTATRGGAYTTTTATGWTCATCTCGATCCCATCTACCTTCCTATGCGCGGTGTCGGAATTCTCGCGGAACACCCTGTATATAAATATGATATATATATATAAATATATAAATAAGAATATATGTAATCTTATATAATAAATAATATCTCATTAAGAGAATACTACATCATAATATGTTCAGAATATATATATATTACAAAAATATTAAAAAGTTGAATAATTTTGATCTATTATTATTTGATCTATTATTATTTATTAAGTTATTATGTATTTGTTATTTACTTAATTATTATATATTTGTTAGTAAGCTTCAATATTAATAACGCTAGTCCTACCTACCTACCTACCTTAATTTTACAATTCCATGTGCAATACAGAATGAGCTTTTAACTTTAACTAAGAAGACGTTATTAAGCGTAATAATCAAGCATAATAATTATATTGTGATTATATAACATGTTCGGAACAATAAATATGAGTATGTCGGGCACGCCGTTGTATTTAACATGCCGGGCTCGAAGAATTTGATGCTTCCAGACACATGGGAAACCATGTCAATGTCTGACGGTGTGCAATCGACGCAAAATAATGTTATGAAGATCTATATTTGGTATCTTATGTAATTTAGGTAGTGAGATTTTATGAAACGCGTTATTTACAAGCATTTTTTTCTTGATTTAATTAGGATGTCACATTAATATAAATATAGAAGTGTTCTTCTACATAAATTCATGAAATTGCAAATTACAAAATTTTTTTAGTTAAATCTAAGATAGCACGCATGTCCAAAATCAGGATGTGTTTAAGAAGTTTTTATGTAATAAGTTCAACATTTTATGCAAATAAATTCAGCATTAGTATATTTTGAAAGTAATTAATATTATCATTTTAATAGAAAAATCGGCAAAGTAAATACTTTTTTAAATATAATTTACTTTATCGTATTTATGCATATTAAAAAGGTTTCCGAATATATTTCCTAATTTATTTCGCAATAACTTTTTTTATATTTTGAGAATAATTAATTTAAAAAATAGATTGATACAATAGAAACTCGTGAAAATTGGCTTCACTAATCTTTGTATTCCTTTATACATATAGACACTAATGTACTGCCCCTTCTATATCATAATAGGCAAATCTGCTAAATGATACACATGCATATGATATATACAGGGTGAGTTATTTTAATCAAACCGGGAAAATATTTCGACAAATATGAAAGAAAAAATGTTTCAAACAAAAGTTGTATGGTTTAGAGGAGGATATAAGATGGTATCATTGGTTTGACCTTGGATAATCGTTTGAAAGTCACGTGAAGGTCACCTTCAATTCTTAATCGGAAACATCTATTTCTCATTGTATATTCTTGTAGTTTATCTGGTGAGCTTTCCAAAACATTATAATAAAATATTTTTTCATTAAGTACTTCTCGAGTTATAAGGCTCGAATGTTACAGTATACCGCCGGCATTAGCATTATCCAAGTGTCGGCTGAAATCTCTTGAATGTTGTTCAGGGTCATGCTCTGAATAATATTTGTCAAGATCAAGGCCATTGGAGGTTGTACCTGTTATTTCTATTTCTACGCAAAAATTTTTAAAGAATTTTGTTAAATTGTTGGGACGCACACGCACATGTCTGTATGCACATTTTCTCCACTCGACTCTCGCGCGATACTCATCCTTAAACGTTTCATTAAGCAAGCAAAAACGCTATATCAGTTATCTCACTACTGTAGACGCATCACTTTAGGTACACAAATTGATAAAAAGAATATTAAAATTTACATTTTGTTTCCTTGATAATAAATATGACTTATTATTCATCTAGTGAAATTATCGACATGATAATTGAATATGGAAGGACCAATCAAAACTACAGATAATATCAGTATGCTTTATGGTATCCAAATCGTCAATGTCCCAATCATACTACAATAATGAGACTTATAAATAGAGCTCGTGAAGATGAGCTCGTAAATTATGTCGCACGTAAAAAGAAATCTTTAACTGATGCTAACGATTTGAATACAGCTGTTTTAGAAGTGGTAGTAATAAATCCTTAGATTGGTCAACGTACAATCAGCCGAGAACTCAATTTCTCAGTCAACTATCCGGCAAATTTTAAAAGCAAATAATTTTCGCGCTTATCACATTCAACGAGTTCAGGCACTTACTGAAAATCAAAAACAAAAACGCATTGAATCTTGTTATTGGGGATTGGAAATATTAGAAGAAGATCCGACTTTTTTTGATAACGTTTTATTTACCGACGAATCAACATTTCAGAATACTGAAGATTCGTCATAATTGCCACTTTTATTCAGATATTAATCCATTTTGAATTCATCATGTAGATCGTCAGCAATGGAAAGTAAATGTTTGATGCGGCATGTTGGATGGCCAAGTTATTGGATCCTATTTCTTTGAAAATAATATTAACCGAGTAATGTATTTACAGTTCTTGCAAAATAATCTATTCGAATCGTCGAGAATATCAATTTAAAAACTAGAGAACGCAACGTAGTTTTAACACGAAGGTGCTCCTCCGCATAGAGCTGCCATTGTGCGAGACTATTTACACCAAAAATATTCTGAATGCTGGATAGGGTACAATGATTATATTACATGACCTCCAAATTCTCTTGATTTGACATGTTTTTTTTTATGAAGTACGTTAAAGGGATTGTTTTTGCTATGGAGCTAACAATTCTGGTCAATATGAGAAATTGCATCATCAGAACTTTGGTAACTAACCCGAAGAATTTCTTCAAAGGACTACTATTGCATTGCGTCATAGATTCGGAATGTGTATTGAAGTGAATGGTGATACATTCGAACAAATGTTATAAGATGTAAATCATGGCGTACACGAGCACGTGCGTGCACGCGCACGCACGCACGCACGCACGCACACGCATACGCTCACACACAATCTCACACACACACAAAATTACACACACAATCACACACACATAAGGGTCAAATTCATGTCACTTCCACGTAGTTGATCCTGGATAACGCTAAGTGCATGAAATTTTGGCATTTGAGCGGCCGCCATTTTGAATGGGGGTGTCGTAACGTCTTGAAATTTTAGGAATTTGTTATCAAAAGAACTTTCAAATGAGCCCACACTCGATCCTTAGTCCAATTTAAAATTTTTAAAACTCTCTTTTACCCCTCGGTACCTGGATCGGTATCCATGTCAAAAGGTAATTTTTTTGATAAATCAAAATACGTATTTTATCGTTTTTTGATGTTTTCATTTTTACAAAAGTTATTTAAGGATTTCCACACTTTTGGTAAATCCTATATTTTTTTAACGCACGTTCTTAAAGTAATCTGCAAAGAAAAAATATATTTATGCAACATAATACAGGGTCATCGAAAAGTATCGGACCCCCCTAATATCTTCAGTTAGAATGCATTTTGGAGAAAATGTCCAACAGCAATGTTGTATGGTTTCAAGCGAGGAGTAAGATGATGACCTTGACTTTGATCTTGACCATGTCCTTTAAGGTCATTTCAAGGTCAACCTTATTTTTTTAAATGGAACCCCCTACATTTTATTGCATATTTTTATAGCTTATCTCGAGAGCTTTCCAAAACACTATAATAAAATTAAGAATAGATTCGTGACCAATATGTGAAACCACAACAATTAATTAAAGCGCTCACGGTCAAAGCTAGATCTTCGTGCTGAAATTTCTTCTGTGACTTTGTATACATATCTCAAGTTCAACTGCGCGCCGAATTATATTTTCGGTCTTAAAACACAGTCTTAAGATGAACAAGGATAGTAAATCACAATATTAAATTGATAATCAATTTAATAATTATGATGCTAACAAGCATCTCAATCCCTTATTCCCCCCGAATATAAACTATAATAAAATATTTTTTCATTAAGTACTTTTTGAGTTATAAAGGTTTGAAGTTAACAATTTTTTGACACAAAATGTAAAATATCTTGTAAAATATTATTTGTAAAATATTTTCACTAATCATAACCTTAATATTGAGCGCGGAATAATGAGACCAATTAATTGGTTTGGTTATGATTACTGAAAACTAAATAATATTTTACAAGATATTTTACATTTTGTGTCAAAAAATTGTTAACTTCAAACCTTTATAACTCAAAAAGTATTTAATGAAAATATGTTTTATTATAGTGTTTTGAAAAGCTCTCGAGATAAGCTATAAAAATATGCATAAAATGTAGGGGGTTCCATTTAAAAAAATTTGGTTGACCTTGAAATGACCTTAAAGGACATGGTTAAGATCAAAATCACGGTCATCATCTTGCTCCTCGCTTGAAACCATACAACTATACTTGGACATTTTCTCCAAAATGCATTCTAACTGAAGATATTAGGGGTTCCGATACTTTTTGATGACCCTATATGAATTACAACGAATATAAATGGTAACTACTAATGACTATAAAAGAATCGCAAGAATATAAAAATATAATAACGAAAATAAACGATGAAGAATCGGAAGAAAATGAAAAGTATAGAGTATAAATGAAGTATAAAGAAAAATCGCAATAATAATTAAATATTTACACGTGACGGGCTTGCTTCGTCACAAACAAATCCGGCACATTTGTGCATTGTTTAAGATTTAATGGGAACAATCCGCTATGGATACTGAAAATAGTTCAAACTGTTTTGCACGTGGATTTAAAGCAACTGTCTTAATATACAATATTTTCAATACGTTAAGATATTTAAGGTAGTACTGTCGTATATGGTATAGATTGACCAGTCAGATTTTAATCAAATTGAAAATATTTGTCGATATTTGCATACCTGTGAGAGTAGTAATAAACAATAAAATACAAAAAAAATTGACACTTTTCACGATCGTTCAAGTGAGTGTGGCAACGTTGCAGACGAGATTAGAGCGCGCATTGTTCAAAATAATACGCATCTTATTACAGGTACCCAATCAAAGTTTTCAAGCACGCTAAATATTCCTTAGATTTTTAACTTTTACTCTACTCATTTTCATTAAAATCTAGCTGATCAATTTTATAAAATCTGGAATTGAATGACCCAAAATAGCAATTTCTCATAAGAACGAGTGTTAATTACGCGAAAATTGAAATGTTAATAGCTTTTTTCATAGCTACCCTAGGTCCGCGAAAATTTTTTTCAGTCATTTTTACGCAAATATCGATAAATATTTTCAATTTCAATCTGGCTGGTCAATTTATATACGACAGTACTATTTTAATGAAATCGCGAATATTTTGTTTCGGAAACATTAACGACAAATTTTCATTTTTCAACTTTTTTCATGTCTATGACCTTAAGTGATCTTAATTATCCATGACCATTGAAACTGTTTTGGAAAGGGCAATGCATTTAAAAAAATTAAAATTATTTTAAAAATTTCTAAGTATTTCCACTTGAGAAAAAAGTGTCCATCACATGATATGCTCTCTCTTGATATTAAACAACATTTACTTCAAGCATTTCCTTCTATTATCTCCAAAATTATGGATGTTATTCGGATGACTGATTTGAAGTGACTCACGCTGTATAAAAATGACTAAATAATTTTTCACTTATATTTATATTGTTGTCTTACTTCTTCAGTATTAATTTTAATATTACACATATTACAATTAATATTATATAATTATATATTAATAATATAATATTATATTCACATTATCGAAATATTAATTATGTAAACGTAAATCATTGTTTATTATAACTATATTTTTTATTGTAGAATTTCGTGGTACGACAATCGAGTCAAAGCGACACAATGGCTCTCTCAGTGAAATTACCTGCCGGAAAGGGACCTTATATTGAGCATTACTTGATCCAGGCTCATAAGGGTAAACTAAATTTGGAAACGAGCGAGAACAGATTCGATAATATTCCCTCGCTGATTGCTCACTATTCACAGTGCTGGTAAGTGCTTTCTTTTTTTTCTTTATGTTTATGGATTTTCATCTCGGAAATGATGCACTATCATCTTTTTCATCTTTATGTTATAATCTCTACAAAATACACATATCACAAATTGTGTGATTTTTATTACCAACAGTGTAATATTTTTTTTATTCTTTGTTTGTTTTTTATTCTTCGTTTTATTATATATTTCTATACTACGCGGAATGCTGAACTAAATAACAATAATAATAATGATACGAGAATGAAACACACATGTAAACATAAAAAAGACGTACATAATTACAATATAAAAAAAGATTATACAGGATCTGTTTAATGCAAAACAACACATCTAGATAATTCTTCTAGAGATTAGAACTAGTATTCATAGTTTTTATTTTCTGCTCATCTTAAATAATGGCTGCGTTCAAGCTGGATGAAACAGTTAGCCTGCTCGCCAAGCGATTTAATGTGATTGGTTGGATCTACATATAAGTAAGAACTAATCATGTTTAATCGTTCGGCGAGCAGGTTAGCTGCTTTGCCGAGTTGAACACGTCCAATGTCTTAAAATGCTAATACAACTCTGTGATTGGCTTATGACGTCCTAAGACTGCACTTAAGACGATCTTAAGTATAAAAATGGACTATATATCGACTTAATCTAAAAAAAAAAAAATTTGAATTTTAGGATTGACTTGTATAATTGTAAAGAACAAAAACACACACACATATATATATACGATCCAAAAAGTATTTTTTTGAGCTCATTATTTTTAGAAATTTTAATTAAGATACTTTTTTATTCTTTTATATTATACAATATTTCTCTCTCTCTCTCTCTCTCTCTCTCTATATATATATATATATATACTGTTTTTATATATTATATGTTATATATTCTTTTACAAAATTTTATATATACAGGATGTTTGATAATTCTGTGAACAATTTTTATAGGCAGCTAGAGCGGACTAAACTAAGACGGAAAGTCCTCTAGCATTTTTAACTTTTCGCAATAGTCAACAAGATATTAATTTCTAAAGATTACCTAATACATGTGTCCACCCAGTCTTCTACTGGCAAGTGTACACCCATTGATAGCTCTACGCGCGACCCGCGGGGAGCGGGGACTGCCTGGCAAATGTCCCGCGCCGCGCACACTACGAGTCCCTCCTTCACTCTAGCGGCGCACTGGTCACGCATTCCCTGCGGATCGAGTTATCAATGGGCGTACACTTGCCAGTAGAAAACTGAGACGCGCGTATTGGGCAATCTTTAGAAATCAATATCTCGTTGATTATTGCGAGTTATTAATTAATATCTCGTTGATTATTGCGAGTTATTAATTAATATCTCGTTGATTATTGCGATTATTGCGATTAGTTTAGTCCGCTCTAGCTGCCCATGAAAATTTTTCACAGAATTATCAAATGTATATACTGTATATACTGTTTTTACATATTATATATCATATATTCTTTTATAAAATGATTCTTCTTATTTTGAATGTAAAAGTATAAAGCTGAAATTATTGAAGAATAAATAATTTGCAAAACATTTTATTCTAATATATACATTCTCATAACAAAAATAACATCGAAATATTTTTTGATGATTTTATCTTTTAATATTTTTTTGTATAGAATAATAAGAAAAGAATTAATTTAATAAAAACACATAATTATACTAGCTAAACTTCCGAAATCGTCATGCCATATTTTAGTTTCAAATCAAAAATATTCGAATGGAAAATTGAAAACTTATGTGAATTTGTACAATTATATACGTAGATCTCGTTTCGCATTGAACATTTTCAAATTTCATATGCAGCGTTATCCATCCCACATCATTCAGTTTTCAAATCCCTTTTAACTGGAAGAGAAGTAACGCGTTACAAGTAACATCATCGTTACTTTTATTTTTTTTAAATAATAATGATTTGATAATGACATTCGAATTTTTCGTAATAATAAAGATGATCAAAATAATTACTTTATTTCAATAATCCGTTATTATTACACATTATTCATTGAAAAAAAGTAACTCGTTAGTAACTCGTAACGAGTAAAAAAATAACGCAATAATAACGCTTTATTTTGATTTGTTACGAGTCAACTTAACTTACGAGTAACGCTTTTTTTAATGAATAACGCATAATAATGTATCTTTCCCCCCCACCACCCAACTTCCTCCATCTTTTTAACTCCTTCCTCACTTCTCTCTTACATTCCCTACACTCCTCATCCCACCCCTTTCCCCTTCTTCCTCCCTCCCATTTTTGTCCCTCTCTCAATATCCCCGTATATCCTCTCTTAGTCCCTCCCATCCTACTCTCCACTCCTCTCTCCTCCCTTCCCACATCCTTTCTAACTTCTCCCTGAAGCATCTCTTCCCTTCCTGCCACCATACCCATTTTACCTCCTTTCCTCCATTACCCCTTAATATCCTCTCCTCTCCTTTAACCCACACAACCACCGGGAAGTGATCCGACTCCATCCTATCCTCCACTTTTATTCTGTACACTCTTTCCCAAACATCTTCATCTCCCACCACGTAATCTAACACAGATTTCCCTCTTGCTCCCGAGTATGTCCATTTCCCCTTCCCACCCTCATTAAATATAAACCATCCAGCCTCCTCCAACACTTCCAGCAAATACCTCCCCTCCCTATTCACTTTCCTATCCTTCGACCTCCTCCCTTCCACTTCTTCTTCCTCCAACTCCCCCTCCCACCGTCCTTCCTGCTCCCCGGTCCTTGCATTAAAATCCCCCCCTACTACTATCCTTATCCCTGCAGTCTTGTCCTCCACCCATTCCTTGATCCCTTCCCACTTTTCCTTTACGTCCCCATTTGCATAGACCCCTACAATTCTCCACCTTTCCTCCCCGATTTTTACCACTTTTCTCATTATTCCCTCTATCGCTTTCCCATCTTTTTCCTCTATTACTTCTATCCCCGCTCTCACTCCTATCGCAATTCCTCCTATCGCTCTCCCTTTCTTATTCTTTCTACTTGTCATCTGTACCTCCCACTTAAACCCTTTCGTCATCCTCTCTCTTATTCTTTCCCATCCTCTTTTCTCCACCCACGTCTTCGACATTATCACCACATCCCAATCATTTATCCTTCCCCAGAATTCCTGGTCCTTATTCCCTAACCCTGCTACATTCCAACTCTGCCTTTTAATATATTGTAGGTTTAATAATATATTGTAGGTTTGTAGGAATAATTATATTATAGATTTTGATGGTCACTCAGAAGAATTCTACAAATAAGCTTCTTAGCGTGTGTTAGGCGTCTTTTATTTCGTGTTCTCCACTGAAAAAAATCTGGTTGCATTAATTAAAAATTTAGATTGAACCAGTATGTCTTAAAAAACGAATAAATCAGAATCCTTACAGAAATTATTAGATGAATTTGATTAATCTTTCTTGTTAAATATACCAGAATTTCTTGATGATTGAGTAAATCAGTGGTCGCAACGAAATGCCCTTTTCGAGCCGATTTCTGAAGCGACGCCTACTGTCTTCCCCACTACCGTTCAACGCTCGGCGGCCGAGCCGCCGAGCGCGCGTGTGACGCTATGCCTCAGGAGCGTCCCCATATTAAAAATATGACGGAATCGCCCTTCCGTCAAACTATTATTAAAACAGCGTTGAACGGTAGTGGGAAGGACAGTAGGCGTCGCTTCAGAAATCGACTCGAAAAGGGCATTTCGTTGCGACCACTGGAGTAAATCATTGTAATGATTAACTGATAATCATGCATAATTTCATCATGGGAAACATAAGATGATCATTTGATGTTTCCGATAATATTTCAGATGCCATTATTACAGCTTAGCAAATGAATATAATATTTCAGGAATTATCAATTTCCTGAATTAATTTTTGTACAGAACTAGAAACTGTGTTGTCGCGTATATCTCAATTTACTTTTGTTTTTCAATTTTAGAGATATTCAGAGATCTTATTAGGGGAGTAGTCCACCTTGAAATTTTCAAAAATTCGAAAATTTTTTTGCTCAATTAGTTTAGGGTCTTAAGAATATAGAATTTTTTTATCCGAAAATAGAATTCCAAATATTAACGAAGATACAGTCGATTAAGTCAAACGGTGCGCAGCACCGCTCAGTGTGTAATAGGCCTCCTAAAGAGGCTATTTTGACAGTAAAATCGCCTCGGACAAGGAGAATGCTCTAGATGCAGAAGGCTTACTGTATGGCCTCGATATTGTTGACTAAAGATAAAATCCCAAAATTATTATTTTACAAAAGAAAAACCCTTACTTGAAACTATCACGTTTTTCTCAGAATGGTGTTTTCAAAAACGGTGGACATCAGAACTACATCATAAAATTTAATCCAAATTAAAAATTAATAACAAGAGCAATAAGCCAAGCAAGGAGTTCGTGCAATATTATATTTAAAACAAATTCCATAATTTCGCAAACGTTTTGGTTTACATCAAGCCATCTTCAGTGACGCAAACTTACGATAATTACAAAACTAGAAGTAGTCGCTTGCAAATTATACATTGTGTGATATGTGGTCTTTGGAAAAACATCGTCGAAAGAATAATAACGTCAGACGGAGTCATATGAGTCGGTGTTAATGGTAAGAAGCTTTAGTTGTCCATAGGATACGTAAAAAATTTTTGTCATCATGTGTATTTTTTTCAAAATGAGACTAAGAGATTCTATATTGGATGTATGAGAGTGCTGCTGGAAAAAATTTTTCTTCTTATCATTGACATTCTCACCGACGACTCACATGACTCTGCTTGACGTTATTATTCTTTTGATGCTTTTCTAAGGACCACACACAATGTACAATTTGCGACTTACTAGTAGTGCCACCATTTTGTTTTTCAAAAACAATTTTTTACATATTTCGTACATTAAGATAAGAATAATAAATAGATATAAAAAAATTTTCTGTGTCATGTATAGTTTTTTAATAATCAACTCCCAAAGTAAGATATGATTGAGACCTCCAAGGTGGACTAACTTCTTAAAAAATCGGCGAAAGATCTCATAATGTGCCTTTTATTCTATGCGTTTATCTGCGTGATCGTTTGCATCGTCATCTGTCTAAACTCTGTCAACACTCTCTCGGTGTGTTCCATCTCTGGAAATCCTCGAAGAATCAGTGGCCTTGGAAATCTGAACCCTGCTTCAAGAAACAGAACGATGGAAATGAGTTTTCACGAGAGATGTGTCCGAAATCAGCGAAAGCTCAGCATAAGGGAATTTGATGAAAATGAATTTCTACGGCCGAAGAGTTTCAGCCGAAATCTGTGAAGGTTCTCCTCCTGGTCGCTGAGGTAAAAATTGCGATCCTGTGCGGAGACCGCTAAGGTCTCTTGAGCGTTTCCGCGATAGAGTCGAACTCCAACTTGCCAAGACCGGTTCTAGAAGAAACTTCTCGTGCCGCGTGCAAAAATTTTTGATAAAAACTCAGCTGAAAGGTTATTAAAAAGATTTTTTGCTGTATGCAAAGACTTTCGAAGTTCTCTCTGATTAGACCGTCTTATGCTTTTACAGAGGCACATCCTGTTAGAGCGATAAAACAAAAATTTTGTCACACGCTCGAAAAGAACGCGCTCATTTGGATCAAACGCGACGAAAGAACACTTCGGATTTATTTCTTGCAATCAATGGTACCAGAAATCAGAAGTGTAATTTCAAGCCCGAGCACGCTAGTAATTTTCCTCCTCTACTTATGCACACAGAGACGCTCTGACTATCTGTATGACGGCGCTCACTCTAAGTTCGGTGCGCCGAGCGAGAAAATTCTTTCTCGCTCTGGTCGCTCGATTCGTCTGATGCAATGAATGCGATCAAGGCTGCTTTTTCGTCTCGATGTGGATTTGAAAAAGGAAGTACACCTTTAACCTCACAGGTTTCATTAAACTTTTATGTTACACTATACCTTTTTCACTAATTCACGGTAAATTAACTATTGTCAATGCGCAATAGTTTATAAGAAATCGTTTAAAATTTCTCGTATGCCTTAATAAACTCGTAAAAGTAAATTGGAAGTAACAAACGTGGTAAAGCGTACGGCTGAAACAGTGGACATCACGAGTTCGAGTCCTTTTTTTCAATTTTTTTCTTCATTTTTTTCTTTTTTCGAATTTTTTCGAATTTTATTTGCAAGGAGGTTTTCTAATTATAAATGAAAAATCATATAATGCAAAAATTTGATCAAATTTTGAGGATAAGTTTATAATTAATATATAGGCATTGCTGAATTTTTTTCACAGTTTTTTATCGTGCAATTTTCTTTAAATAATTTTCTAAAGTATTGTAGAATCTTATAAGATTTTATCAAGAGACACGGTAGTCTCGCGACGAGTTTACTAACATGTATAGTGTCGCAAGATAGGATTATGTATATTTACGCGAGCCGGCGAGTTGCCGCTGAATTGATGAAATTCTAAATAGGCTCAATCGATAGCTTGAGCCTATTCGAATTGTATAATAATCATAAAAGTGTTTTTATTTTTCTTCTAGGTGCCCTATGAACGGAGATATTGCGATGCAAAATTTCAATGTGGAAATTTACTTTTAAGAAACATCATCATTATTATTGTCGTCATCGTCGCTCTTCGTGTGTTGTACAGTTGCAACTTCTGACGCAAGAGGCGCTAGTCTCAGAGGAGCGTCTCAGCATACATGTATATACAGAGTGTTCGGAAAATGCCAAAACCCCCTAAATAATTTTTGAACGGGCAGAAATAATTAAATAAAATTTGAAGAGCATTTATGGCATTAAATATTTTTTGATATGAAGGACAATAATTCCTTATTCCCGAGGGTGGATAAGGCACAAAAAATTTTTAATCACATAAATCAAAAATTTTTAATCACATAAGGAGTCAAGTGGTAACTCGTTTAAAAAATTTCAGAAAGACTTTTCCAATGGGACTTTTTGCAACTCCCCTCCCCCCAAGAATGAGAGTTGTTTAAAAATCTTGAAGTGCATGAAGGATCAAGTGGTAACTTGTTTAAAAGACCCCAGAAAGACCTTTCTACTGAGAACTTTTGCGATTCCCTTCCCCAAGGGTGCGAGGGTGAGGCGGTTTAAAAATTTTAAATGACATAGGAGCTCAAATAAAAAATTTCGGAAAGAACTCTCGAATGAGACATTGCGCGATCCGGACCTTCAACCATCTGCACCTTTATTAAAAATATGCGCATGTTTTTGTCATCTGTTCTTAGCCTAACCCAGGATCAATGACATGGCAGGTGATCCTTTTAAGATGCTTGATTATTGTGAATCCCTTTGCTTCTCATGTTTGGGATGTTTGATTATCGTAAGTCCTCTTGCGTCTCACATGCTTGGTTACAACAAATGTTCAAAATGTTTTCCGTGAACGACTCGGAAATGAGTTAATCGATTGTAAGAACTTGAGAATGCCTATTGTAATCTCATAATATATGTATATGTTTTGTCTTATCAACTATTCGGCGACGCAAATCATCAAAATCATTAAGCTTGATGATATAGATCTTATTTCTCAAATATAAAAATAATCGAAGGACACCAAATCAGGTGACCTTCATGGTAGTCATTCAATTGGACTCTTTTTTCCTATCTATTTATTGGAGAAAAACTTGTTTAAACATCATCGTGCTCGTGAGCCGGTGACTCATCCTGTTGAAACTAAACATTAAAGTTGGGATCAACGATAATCTGTATTACCGACACAATCTCATCTCGCAGCATGTTTTCATATTTTTCAGCTGTGAGATTTTCGTCAATAAAGAGAAGTCTAAGTACTCTGTCACTAAAATTCCAGTTCATACATTAAGGGGGATTCCTACTTTGTTAGCCAGGAAAAATGAATTTTTAGGAATTTATAGAAAAGGAATTATTAAAGATAAAATTCTAAAATTTGGAATACATTTAAATCTATCTTAATTAAACATTAAAAAAATCGCTACAACAATTTAAAGTAATAGACAAACTGGGCGGGCCGGGTGAGCGGAACGAGATGGCCAGCTGGTGGAAGTTCTTAGAGGCATAAAAGTGATCTGAAAAAAAAATTTTTTTTAGTCTATAGAGGTTTGCGCTTCATATAGACTAAAATAAAAAAATTACAAAAATTTTTGAGTGAGTTATAGTTATTCAAAAAAAAAATTTTTTTACGAAAAATTATTGCAATTATTTCTTTATAAAAAAAAGTTTTGAATATTTTCTCTTTATTCTAGTCTACTTTAGAGAAGCGATGTTTCCGAACATTTTAAGATCAAAATCATATCGATCGCATAATTTGGGACTTATAACTTCCACCAACTTAAAAAACGTCGTTTCGAGAAAAACACGTTTAGGTAATATTTACAACTAGTCGGCGATCTCAGAACCGTATAGTACTCCCTTTTCCTCTTCATATAGTTCGTTTTTTTGGCCAAGTTTTGTTGCAATCTCCAAACAACGGGCAGATCGGGCTTCTTTTGAAATTTGTAGAGTACGTTCGTCAGCATTTCTTATCCATTTGTTGTATCGACTGGTAGCCATTACGCGTTCATCCCAATCTTAATTCCCATGACTCCCATTATTCGAAGCACAGAATTGAAACCTTCATTGAAAATGCATGCTGCCAAAAATGATGCAATTTCAATAGTTTTTCCTGTGCAGAATATATGTTTCGATATAAAACTCCAAATCAAAGAATTGAGACACTCGTTGTTCTTTTGAGTGTAGCCACTTAAACATCGTTTCAATAAATTATCCGACGATAAATCCTCATAAATAGGTCAAATGACTTCTTGGACCTATGAAGTAAGTGGAGCTGGATTACATTCTGACAAAACGTTATTAATGGAAACAAGCTTCGGCTTATTTGCATGTACACCATGATGATTCATCGGCGGACACTTATCGTGTTGTGGATTCTCATCCGTTGAGCACTTGTGATAAAAAGTAGCTCATATTGCATCTTTCATAGCATCGACAGAATCAGAATTACGGACTATTGTCAAACCGTAGTATATCGATAAATCATTTAAGACATTGCTTAATTTTCCAGGATCCTTATCATCAAGTCCTTTATTTTTTTTGGCAACTCAGTCGGGAACCATACGTTTTTTTTTACATGTCCAACGCACTCTTTTTTGTAATTGGAAGTTCTCCATACGTCTTACTGTCTAAGAGTGCCTTGAATGTTTTTGTGTCACAATCACCGATATAATTAATATATTTGACTTCATCAAGTGTCTCGCAAACATTTCGACCGTCATCCACTTTCATTTTGCCGGCGCTCTCAGTGTGATTGCTTACGCAATGTTCTTCATGCTCTCCATACCACGCTTCAAATTCCTCATCGTCTTTTTTTTGCTAATAGTTGCAAGCCTGACAAAACGTAGACGATCAGACAACTTTATTTGAATACTTTCCAATTAACGTGACAACTTCAAACAATGACGAATGTCTTACTCCATGTTCCATCACCCGAGACAGTAAAGTGCGAAAATTTCCTGCTTCAATTTTTTTCCTTCTTTTTTAATACTGTCTTTAGTATGACAATATCAAAAACTGCTTTACTGGCAGATGTTTTCAAGGCATGCATAATATAAATTTTTCGATAGTCCTTGACCTAAGTCCATCAAACCACAAAAAGTATTGATGCC
Organism: Cephalotes varians; assembly: GCA_037157785.1. Lineage (NCBI taxonomy): Eukaryota > Metazoa > Arthropoda > Insecta > Hymenoptera > Formicidae > Cephalotes > Cephalotes varians. The sequence continues at coordinate 294,129 of JANQDE010000146.1, forward strand.
TTGTAATCCAACTCCAATGAGACACATTGCAAAAACTAATCGTCGATTTATTTCAAACGATTTATTGTTTATTTTGGGACAAGAATCAATTTCAGTTGAGTCACAATCACAATCAACAACAATTTAAATCCTAAACCTTGTTCTCCTCTCACATAAAAATGTACATCACTGTCACATTTTTTACACTTCAGTAAAGTTGTCAGTATATTTAAAACAAACAGGAAGTGTATAATTCGATGCACGGCATCGATTGTGATTTCAAAATCGTCTTCATTCTTTAGTTTTTTGCGGAAGTACTAGCGAACGACACCTCTGTTTCATTTGTATGTCGATTTCCATAAAATTTTCTTTTCTTGGATTTATGTCCAGGCCGCACATTACTTGATTTACTTCCTTTCGTATTAACGAATATGATGTAAAACTGAAAAAATAATTGTAAATAATCGAAAACTCGAAGAACGTTCTTCTACTTCAACGTTTCGAAGTACTGAAATAAAAATGGAGAAAATGACCTGGCTAACGGTGGCCAAGTAGAAATATGACAAAAGAATAATAAAGCAGCTGCAAAGACCCTAACAAAAGAGGACGACGCGCAGGTAAGCCACAGCGCTCCGTCCTAGCGCTCCAAAAAACTAACCTAACTCTTCAACAGGCTGTAATTCGATCAATTCTTCGAATTTTGACTTGAAATTTTTACCACATATTTTTGAAAGCAATCTTTAAGAATATGTAAAAAAAATCGATTTTTTTGACTCAACAAGATAGGAACCCCTTTTAAGTTTTTGCTGATGTTGCGAATGCACTTCAATCATCCAGTAAGGATTTTCATTATTTTAGTATCTGCAGTTATGTCGGTTTATCTCATCGGTCTCACTCCAAAGCACCTTAAAAGGATTAGTTACCTGCTACATTCACATCGTTGATTCTGGGTTAGGCTAAGAGCATATGACGAAAACATGCGCACATTTTTAATAAAGAGTGCAAATGGTTGAAGGTCCAGGTCACGCAATGTCTCATTCGAGAGTTTTTCCAAAATTTTTTATTTGAGCTCCAAAAAGCAATATTGTTTTGAAGTTGAAGATCTCTGGTGATTCTGTTCATCATCAAATCGCAAAATTCTATGCGACGATTAAAATCATTATCAGATAATTCTGGAACAAGGTGAATCTTATACGGGTGGAATTTTTTTTTCAACGTTTTATGCATTGATGCTAAATCGATGTCAAGTTGCTGTGCGACATCGTGGTAAAAATTGTACGAATCTTCGACAAAGGACAGCAAAACGCTTTATCGAGACTTGTTGCTATAGCAGGTCTGATTTCGCACGATTCTTAATACTACTTGTAACCTCAAGGCGTTTTAGAGTACGCTCCACTGTATATTTAGAAATGCCGATCTGCCTACGTCAAAAAGTTTCATTAACCCTTTTCGTACCAAATGTTGTAAAATTCAAGTTGATATTTGACTGCGTAACTTTGTATGAAGGAATCACAGGAAAACCATTCTACATAGTGTTTTCGATTGCTTAGAACCTCAGCTTTCGAATGGTGTCGTCATATTTGCCGTAAGATGCAATCTGGCCCCGCTATGGCCTATTTTTCAAAAAAATTTTTCAAAAACCAATTTTTTATGTATTTTTTTATAAACAGTGATGTTTTTGAGGTCGAAAAAATATTCATTAACCACTCTTTGAGCAACGTGACATAGACATCCGCTCTTTCGAACCTCACCGGAATTTTTTCGAAATTTTACATGGCGGATTCAAGATGGCGGCCAAAAGATGATGAGTCATGGAAAAAGCAGTTTTTATACATATTTTTTAAGGAATTCGGTGTTAATTCGTGAAAAATGTTGGTAAATACGTTTTTCATAGTCCATTTCTACTGAAAACCATCAGTCATGCTTCTACTTCATTGAAAATAAAAATGGCGGATCCAAGATGGCGGACTTAATACCAAAAATCACGGAAAAGGCAGTTTTACGCCAGTTTCTCAAGATTAACAAATTATGTATAATACTGTAAAAAATGTTAGTAGTTTGCACTGAAATTCAAGATACATAACACTTCATCACGTTCTTCAGCCGTCAAGTGTCCTTGCCGTTGCCCGACTCTAACCACGAAGAGATAAACATTTTTCGAAGGGTCTTTTTTTTATTTTTTATTTATTTTTTATTTTTTAATTTTTTTTAATTTTTTCATTTTTTTCATTTTTTATTTTTTTTATTTTTTAATTTTTTTTCATTTTTCCATTTTTTTCATTTTTTCATTTTTTTAAATTTTTGTTTTGTTTGAGAAATTTAAAATTTTTTATTTTATTTTATGAGATTGACTGATAAAAAAGACTCGCAAGAAAATCGCTGCTGAAAAAATAGCCTGAGAGAGAAGGTTCACTTGCCACTTACCAAAACAAGTATAGGAACCAGATAYAGTAACACRAAAATTATACCRCGCCTTTTTKATTTTCAATGAAGTAGAAGCATGACTGATGGTTTTCAGTAAAAATGGACTATGAAAAATGTATTTACCAACATTTTCTACGAATTAACACCGAATTCCTTGAAAAATATTTATAAAAACTGCTTTTTTCATGACTCATCATCTTTTGGCCGCCATCTTGAATCCGCCATGTAAAATTTCGAAAAAATTCCGGTGGGTTTCGAAAGAGCGGATGTCTATGTCACGTTTTATTGCTCAAAGAGTGGTCAATGAATATTTTTTCGACCTCAAAAATATCATTTTTTACAAAAAAATACGTAAAAAATTGGTCATTTTTTTGGAAAATGGGCCATAGCGGACCAGATTACATCCTACGGCAAATATGACGACACCATTCGAAAGCTGAGGTTCTGAGCAATCGAAAACACTACGTAGAATGATTTTCCTGTTATTCCTTCATACAAAGTTACGCGGTCAAATATCAACTTGAATTTTACGACATTTGGTACGAAAAGGGTTAAATAAGAGACCCATCTCCTTATAGGATTTCTGATAATCATTCCATCCACGCATCATCAAAAGAGATATTCGCTCACGCTCAGTAAATTTTTGCATTTTCAAAAAAATAATGCTCTCGATAAGTACGTGTTACAATGGAGACAATATGACTCTGAAGAAATAAATTTTGATAAAAAGATTTGAAACCGCGCAAATTAGATGTGATAAAAAAACATAAAAAAAACACAGAAATTAGATGTTGATACAAAGATTACATAAAACTCATAAATATATACAAAGATTTTATGGTGTTACTAATTTATTTTTATTTTAAAGCCCTCAATAATTTTTGAAAGTGCAGGATCAGTTACTTGCCACGTTCATGTCATTGATCTTGTGTTACGCTAAGAGCAGATGACAAAAGCAAGCGCATACTTTTAATGAAGAGTGCAGACGATTAGGATGCCGGGCTGTGCGATGTCTTAATCGAGAGTTCTTTCCGAAATTTTTTATTTGAACTTTTTTTGAACCGCTCTCACCCTCACACTTTTGAGAGGGAGGGTCGCATAAAATCTCATTGAAAAGATCTTTCTGAAATCTTTCAAACGAGCTACCACTTGACCCCTTATCATTTAAGATTTTTGAACTGTGCTTCACCTTCGCACTCTCGAGAGTAAAGAGTTGTTGCCCCTTATGTCAAAAGATAGCCCTTTTGATGCCATAAATGTTCAAATTTTATTCAATTATCTCTGCCCGTTCAAAAGTTGTTTAGGGTGCTTTCCATTTGGTGATACAAGTCGACATATGTATCGTTCTGTCTTATCTTTATTACTTATTGAATGCCAAGAAATATAAAACGATGTTTGTGTCGACTTGCGTCACTAAATGGAAAGCACCCTTAAGGGATCCCGACACCTTCCGAACACTCTATCTATATCTATATAT
>JANQDE010000146.1:301291-321185 GCA_037157785.1 Cephalotes varians
AGAGAGAGAGAGAGAGAGAGAGAGAGAGAGAGAGAGAGAGATGGGAAGCGATTTGAAGTCACGAAAACATTGTATGGAAGTGGAAGCTTAAATTAATAAATTTGGAACGCTGTAACTCAGTGAAAAATGGTTCATATTCAAAACATAAAAAACTGTTGTATTTGTTTTATTGCCAGCTACAACTTTTGTTTCGAGAAAAAAATTAACTTCCATTTAAAATATGATCACCATAATGAAATCTCGAAAGTGGCATCATCTACAATTAAATTGATAATGTCATCATTTTTCCCTCTTAAAACCGTAAAACTTTTGTCTGAAATATTTTTGAAAAAACTTTTCCTTTTCAAGATATTTGCGTGTATTAAATAAAATGTATATATACAGGGTATCCTATCTTAAACGGCCCACCTGAATATCTCGGGAGCGAAATAAGATACGAATTTCGTTCTTGCGGCAATTTACTTGGTTTTGTGGGGGCATCATTCTATTAAAACGACTTTTTTGTAGGTGGAGGGGCATCGGACTTTTGAAGGTCATTTTTTCATCCATTATTTTTTTAAATAGAACCATAATACAGGCCTGCATTCAAGGGATCAATTAACTTTTTTTGGTATACAATAGTCACTTTTAATATATTTTTTCACGCTGAATCCAAATCCGATCGCCAAATTGTCGTATCACGTCAGGATTTTGAGATACTCTAATCTAAAAGTAGGAAAAACACGTTTTTTTGCCATATTCGAGATTATATTGCTTCGCAAATTGATTTTTTCACAAAACTCGTTTAAGCATTTGAAAGTACAACTCTTCCCCTTCAAAACGCATTTTGAATTTTTCAGATATCTTATTTTGTTTTGGAGATATGGTCGATTGAAATTTATTAGATTAGCGTTTTCAATACAACGTTACATATTCATAAATCTTTAAAACCACAAACCATCACTCTAAACCTTAAACCCGATCGCTATGACCCACAGACCCATAATGGACCTAGGTCGTATAAGGTTCGAGGTCATGGAGTTTAGGGTTATGGGGTTTGCGGTTTTAGGGTTTGGGGCTATGGGGTTTGGGGTTATGGGTTTTTAGGTCATGTGGTTCGATGTTTAAGGTTTACAGTGATGGGATTTGGGGTTTCAAGGATTTATGGATTTTGGAGTTTATGTAACGTTGTAACGAAACCGCTAATCTAATAAATTTCAATCAACCATATCTCCAAAACAAAATAAGATATCTGAAAAATTCAAAATGGGTTTTGAAGGGGAAGAGTTGTACTTTCAAATGCTTAAACGAGTTTTGTGTGAAAAAATCAATTTGTGAAGCAATATAACTTCGAATATGGCATAAAAACATGTTTTTTCTATTTTTAGGTTAGGATATCTCAAAATCCTAACGTGATACGACAATTTGGCGGACGGATTTGAATTCAGCGCGAAAAAATACATTAAAAATTACTATCATATCTGGAAAAAAAAACCTTGCGGGCCTGTGTAATTTTTCAAATACCTACAATTATAGCTCGTAAAATGACGAGTTCAACGACCTGTCAAGAGGTCATTCAAAGTTATACAAGATCATATAAAGACATTATTTTCGGTTTATCTATAATGTTCAAACTAACCCCGCATGTGCATATATAATCTAAACCATTCTGTGAAGGCTCTTTCCGCTTGCATAAGTGACTGAAATACTTGCACAAGCCATCCTTATCCGCGTTCTCATCAAGAGTTGTAGGCTGCTCTTGATACACGATACTTTTCAAGTAATCCAAAGAAAAAATCCAATTATGTCATATTAAATCGGATGATCTGGGAGACCAACTTGTAGAACCACTCTTTCTGATCCAACGATTGGAGAACATCTGATTCAAAGTATTTCGTACATTACGAGCATAATGAAGAGGGGCTCCATCTTGTCCACAGGCATTGTTTAATAGCAAGGTCAACATTTTTTAAAAATTATGGCAGTGTATTTTGGAGAAAATTGTACGTGGCATCTGTGAGTGCACCATTAAAAAAATGTGGTCCAATAATGTAATCATTTACGATACCGCACCAGACATTGATAGGCCATGTTGATGGAATTTCGCGGAACCAACGTGGATTTTCGGCTGCCCTATAGTGACAGTTATGTCGATTAAGTCGTCCGTCATTTTACAATTGTAGGTGTTTGAAAAATTATGGTTCCATTTTAAAAAATGATGACTTTCAAAAGTCCAACGCCCCTCCATCTACAAAAAACTCGTTTTGATAGGACAATATCCCCCTCAAAACCAAACAAATTGCCGCAAGAACGAAATTCGTTCCCGAGATTCAGGTGGGTCATTTAAAATGGGATGTCTTGTAAACATATATACAGGGTTCCATTTTAAATAATGCATTAAGATTTTTCGAAAACTATGATAAATACGAAAAATGTTTCAAACAATGATTCGGAGGAGGACATAAGAAGATATCATTGATTTGACCTTGGTTAACCTCGTTAAGGTCAGGGTCACATCGATCAAGATTACATCGATTTTTTTTAATGGAACACCATATTTTTGATTCCAGAATCTAATAGCTGATAGCAAGAGTTTTTCAAAACACTATAATGAAGTTTATTTTCATTAAGTACTTTCCGAGTTAGGAGACTCGAAAGTTACAGTCTTCAGCATTAGCATCGGAATCCTAAATTTATTAACGTGCTATCTCCGGATTGTTAATTCCGACCTCTTTGGCAACATTATTCATGCCGATTACTTCCTGTTGACGAATTCCGAGAACGAGTATATGCAATCTTGTTCCTTCTTTTTTTTCTCACACGTATTCTAGAATATGCGTGATACTCGAGCAATACAAGGATAGTGCCTTGCCTTTACCTCATCGAAGATTCCTTCATAAATGGATTGGACGTGATGGACCTGTTTGAAAAAAATATTATTTACAAAACTCCGCCGACATCTGTAGGAGACATGAAAAATCGAATAATTAATGTTTGTCGTTTCTCAAAATTTTTTAATTTCAACAATAGAAAATTTTAAGAAACGGTTGAGGCTATCTCTGTAAGAAAATGGAGGCTCCATTTGAACATCTTATCAACTAAAGACATATTCGAATTGCCTTAACTCAGTGGTCGCAACAAAATGCCCTTTTCGAGCCGATTTCTGAAGCGACGCCTACTGTCCTCCTTACTACCATTCAACGCTCGGCGGCCGAGCCGCCGAGCGCGCGTGTGACGCTATGCTTCAAGAGCGTCCCCCCCATATCAGAAATATGACGGAATCGCCCTTCCGTCAAACTATTATTAAAACACTAAATTGTTTATATTATTAATGTATTACATATGTTTCATAATAATATAGTTGTGACTTTACGTGTATGTGTAGTTTTATAATAATGTATAATAATTAGTTTCGATAATAGCTTTCCACATCACCCGTGAGGTACTATTATTGACGCGTTTATATATATTATAAAATATATTATTATAAACTATATCATTATAAAACATATATAACATTAATAATATAAACAATTTAGTGTTTTAATAATAGTTTGACGGAAGGGCGATTTCGTCATATTTCTGATATGGGGACGCTCCTGAGGCATAGCGTCACACGCGCGCTTGGCGGCTCGGCCGCCGAGCGTTGAACGGTAGTGGGGAGGACAGTAGGCGTCGCTTCAGAAATCGGCTCGAAAAGGGCATTTCGTTGCGACCACTGCCTTAACTAGCCAGATCAGTGATCGATCTTGCCATAGTTGGACTGATCAGTGATCGGTCTTGCCTTAAATTTCAAGCCTCATAACTCGGAAAGTACTCAATGAAACGTAACTTTATCATGGTATTTTGGAAAGCTCTCGAGATAAGCTACAAGAATCTGTAATAAAAAATAGGGATTTTTATTTAAAAAAACAATAATGACCTTGACTTAATTTTGACAAGGTCATTCAAGGTGAAGTCTACATTTCCATCATGTGTCTCCCTTCAAGCTATGCAACTTTCGTTCGAAAAATTTTTCAATAAAATCGCTTCGCGAGATAATGAACCATATCACTTAAAATGAAACACCTTGTATATTCATTAAAAAAGTAGCAAAAATTATCTCATGTTAAACTTAAAATTTTTCTTCTTGCTTAAGATTCAACATTGTTCTAAAAACATATTTTTAAAAAATGTACGGACTAAAAATCTAGGAAAAAAGGAATGTTTACATATTAATTATAAACTTATCTTCAAAATCAAATTTGATCAAGTTGTTATTTTATAATTTTATGATTTTTTATCTATAGTTGGAAAACCTTCTTATATGAATAAATTAATAGTTAATAATAAATAAATTAATAAAATAAATTATGAATAAATTAAATTATAAATTAAATAATAAATAAATAATTATAAATAAGGAAAAATGTTTTTATTCAGTAGTTGAAACAAATCTTGGTGCTTAATAATATTTTCATATATATTTTAGATATATTTTTCAATTCTATAAACTGCGCGCCAATATGGTTGTCGGACTTGCAACGCAATCCTTAACTGAAGCTAGAACAGTAATATCACAAACGGTCAATTTTAATTATAATGCTAATAAGCACAAATTAAAAACCTACAAAAATTTTATTATGAAAAATATCACCTCGGAAATGTTTCAGATTCAAACATTGACTGGCGCGCAATTTATACAAATGAAAAATGTATCTAAAATTTATATGAAAATATTATTAAGCACACCAAGATCCGTTTCGACTGAATACTTTTTTTCGTTATTTATGTTATTCTTTCGTCGATTTATTTCTTCACTTATTATTAGTAAATATAATTAATAAATTTATTAGGCCAAAAATTGTTAAATATCTTATAATTAAGCTTTTAAAATTATTGATATATTTTTAAGTCTAAAACAATATCGGGCTTTCGATTGCGCCGTTTAGCATGGATCTAGGGATCAAAAGCGGTCGAAGAAAAAAAAGAAGCTCAGGAATTACGTGCAAAAGAATTATATTTATTCAACAGAAATGCGAAATGAAGGACGTGGATTTACAACAATAATTTTGACAATAGTAACGTGAGTTGACTATAATACAATGAGTTGTGACGAAAGACGATGATTATGTAAAGTGATTACTTTACAATAACTAGCGAGACGGGCGGGTGTAATTTCCAGCATATATATTCGAGATAGCGGTGTCGCATAGTACGACAAGATAGCATCGTGTCGCGGAGCGGCGCTAGTTAACAGGAGTCGTAATCGATAGTGGATCGATGGACCAGCCTAATTCTCGGTGTGACGTTATAGGCGGGTGTGCGATCTGGTCTCGGTAAGTAATCGTAAGCAGTGCTCGTTAATGGCACGAGAAATCGCGGGGTGCGCACCTCGAAAGTTTCGATTGTCGCGGATGCAGTTCAGGCCAGGACGATACAGCTGCTGAGAATGCTCGGCGGAGGCGGAAAACGCAACCTCTACACGTCGGTTAGCCAGATAGCCGGGAAGCTAGTGAGCAAGCTGCCGAGAACGCTTGGTAGAGACCGAGAACACTCGACTCTTTGATTCTTGCTTTGCTCGTTTGCTTTAGGATGCGGAGCAGGTTCGGAATCGCAGATTCAGCGGAGCGTAAGAATTGTTGGCCAGAGAGCGGAGTGATTTTTCCGCTGATAATCGGCTTTTTATCCGGAAAATTATACGCTCGGCAATTTCCGTAATCGCTTGATTCAGTCTGTCTTCCCCACACTGCGCGGATTATTGGATGCGGGGCTTCGATGTTCGGCCGTCGTTAGCCGTTTTCGGTACGTGCGTAGTTGTAAATTTGGCGGAACGATGCGTTTTCAAGATGCATCGTTACAAGTCAATAACTGTAAGAAAAAAGAGTACTGACTTGTTAGTCAATAGAAAAATAAACAATTATTTTGAAATTGTACACTAAAGTTTATTTATATACTTATATAAAATTGCATCATAGTTATATTGTCGCTTTCATTTTGTGTGAAATTTTGTTCACAATCAAAATAAGAATTTTTACTTGGATTCTATTACTTGAATAATCATTGTTGATTTAAAAAAATTGAATAATTTAAAAAACTTAATTGTGAAATATTTAATATTTCAAATACAAATATCATAGAAGGCTAAATGTCGGTCTTGCAGTATACACTGCGGCGGATTTTGGTGCCTAATTATAATTTGTGAATCTTTTTAAATTTCCTGCTCATGCGAACTGCGCGCCGACAATTCGTCGGACTTGAAACACAGTGCACAACATCGGAAACAATCGACTCACATATTAAATTGATAAACAATTTAATAATTTTGATGCTACCAAGCATCTATTGTATCCCCCCTTCCTGAAAATCTGTAAAGAAATTATTGCGAAAAATAACACCTCAGTCGGGATTCGAAGCCGGATCTCAAGCAATCCGTGCGAGCGTCCTACCAATTCGACCACCGAGGCTGTGATGATATTCTTCGCAATAACAATTATATGTTAATTGTAGATCTTTTTCAAGCGACGTTAAATAAACACACTATATTTGAGATTAGGACCGACTTTGAAATAAACAAATACAAATATCATAGAAGGCTAAATGTCGACATTTAGCCTTCTATGATATTTGTATTTGTTTATTTCAAAGTCGGTCCTAATCTCAAATATAGTGTATTTAATATTTCTTTGGCCTAATAAATTTATTAATTATATTTGGCGTTTTCTGTAATTAATTTTATTTTACACACCGGTTTATATTCGATTATTTGTTATTTAAAAACACGCGCGCTAATTATTAATTTATTTTAAATTTTATTATATAAAAGAAAATTAAAAATAAAAACGTGCGAAAGAAAGCAAAAAAAAATTGAAAAAAAGAAGGACTTGTGTCGTCCATCGTTCCAACCATACATTATATTTTATCCATACGTTACCATGGTCGACCACGCTTACTAATTACAACTCACTTTTACGAACTAAGTATATAAGGCATAAAGAAATTTTAAACAGTGAATTTCTCGTAAATTATTACGTATTGCCAAGAGTTAGAATAAGTATAAGAGACGTATAGTGTAACATATTAGCGTGTAACATAAAAGTTTAGGGAAATCTATGAGATTAAAAATGTATCTTCTCCTTCCAGATCCACGCCAAGATGCCGAAAAAGCATTTTAGCAGCCTTGATAGCGTTCATTGCATTAGACGAGCAAGTCAAGTGAACAGAACGAACGAGAAAAAGAATTTTCTCGCTCGTTCTCTCGCTCGGGGCGTTGAGTTGAGACAAGTGCATGCCATCACATGAATAGCCAGAATATTCTGTGTGCGTAATTGAAGAAGGAAAATCACGAGCGTGCTCAGGCTCGAAATCGCATTTCCAGAATTGAGCCGCTGCAACATCGAGCGGTTGATGAGAAACACATACAGTTATGGGCACAGATGTTGTGACACGTTTTACTTCGATGGTTTTTAGAACGCGCAAAAATTTTCAAATTGCGATCACTATCTATGGATATGTGTAGCGAGCGTTATGATAGTTGAGAATCGAAGTATAAAGATGAAATACAAGATGAAATTAAGAAATATATCTAGTGCGCAAAAAACACTTAAGAGCTAATAAGAGATAATATTAATTGAATACTGCGAGATTAGGGTAAATTTAAAAGAATAAGCCAAATAGTCAATTGTGTTGAATAAATTTATTTTCAATGCGTAAAATATTAATATAAGATAACATAATAAGATAACGTATAAAACAAAATATATTATATAATTATGTTATATAATTATGTAATTATATATTATATATTAATTGTGAGCGGTTAATTAATGTATTTTGATTGTGTTTTCACAATACAGATGCACGTTATAACAGAGTCTATTCGATAATACGCTCGAATAGTCGCAACACAAGGTGACTCGCACAAACAATACCTCGGAGCAACAACATTGTAACTTCCATGTATCTGGAAAAATCATCAACAAATGTTACAAAATATTTTGCACTGCTAAGTGATTCCGATTTCAATTGAACTGTCAGAATGGACTAGTTCCAAAATTGTTTTTGCGCTGTTCATCTTCTTTTATAAGGCAATTGATGTATTTTGCAGTTCTGACAAATTTCGCAATTTATATTGCTTGCAGTCAAATTAATGTTTAAGCACGTAATCATATTGTTTGTTGCCAGTTTCTTTGAATCCATCCAAATTTAAGTAACCATATCGTAAACTATTGATGCCACTTCATTAAATTATTATACTTATTTTGAACCGACTGCAAAGTTTGATTCTTGTTTTCACAGTCACAGTATAATTGTCCGTTCCTCACAGCTGTTGCCATTATAGAACCACTCGAACGATTTGCTGCAGCTTTATTTTTACGGAGCGTCACAGTATAACATTTTTCTGTTATGCTTGATATAGAATCTAAATTGTTTCTCAAATTTGGTACAAATTTTGTAGATAGCATTTTGCAATCTCACACTGTTAGATACGCGATGATTTATTTTAACGTTCATTTGGATCTTACTGATTCCATGCTATGTTCCGCGTGTTAACAGTGTTAACATGTCTATGCACACTTTTATCTAGCTCAGAAAATTGTTGTCTATCATTGCACATATGGTTTATAGCTCCACTGTCCAAGCACCAAATATTTGATTTAGACATTTCAATGCATGATATTGCGAGTAGTGCATCATCAGTCTTATTCAAGAAATAACCTTTCGATTTTGGTTTACAATCGCGACTTTGATGACCGACCTTGTTACATTTAAAACATTTTCCGTCACATTTACGTGATTTGAGTTTGTTAAGCTTTCCTCTTTTTGATGATTCTGCGTTCCGATTTATTTTATCGTTAGTAATTAATGCGTTATTTTGTGTATCGTCTTGTGTCACTTTATCATTTTGTCGCGTTTCTTTTTCTATTAGCTTTGACTTGAGCGCTTCAATGCATGACATCTCGTTGCGAGATTTTATGGCAATACAGGAGTTTTCGTATTCCGATGGTAATGACTCAAGCAGCATTATCGACAATAGATCCGCTGGAATGATAATTTTTGCTTCTTCCAATTATTCAGCTTTTGCTGCAAAATCACTTACGTACTTCGACAGAGCAGTGCTGAATTCTTTCTTCATCCTGTATAACTGCTTATTCAACGCTCTTCTTATGGATCCTCTTGATTCGTAGATCTTTATTAATTAATCCCAGGCTCCCTTCGCCGTTTTCACTTTTTTGATATGACTGAGTTCGCTTTCGATATGCTTAACACGATCAAAGCGAGTGCTTTCTCGTCTTTTGCTAACCACTCGAGATCGTTTTCGTCTCTTTTTATCTTTGCACCACTAATATATTCTCATAACTCATTATATAATAGGACATTTTTCATTTACAATTTCCACGAGTCAAAATTGTCCTCGGTTAGCTTTTCCAAATTGTTCATTGTGTTTGTAGCGGTCATTGTTCTTTGTAACCACGTTTCGTTACTTATGTACTTACATTTACAGTAATTCACTGTCCAAGCGACCTGGGCCCCCTCGTAAAAAAGTACTATTAGTGTCACTGCTAGTGCTGTAGTGTCACTATTGTATATATAGTAGTGYCACTATTGATATGAGTAGTGACACTACCCATAACTAGTAGTATAGAGATGCAGTAGTAAATTCGCATTAGTGACACTAGTAGTATCACTATTTGGATGAGCAGTGACATTACTAGTGCAGTACTGCAGAACTGCAGTAGTGCAGAAGTGACCATTTCTGAAACGAGCAGTGTCACTAGTAGTAAGGCACTAAAGAGATAGGTATTCTCGTCCGCCATTTTTGTCCCTTACGGGCAATGTGACAGTATGGCGAGATGTCAAGGCACGATGTTTATCCACTAACAACAGGTAGGTTTTTTCTTTTATTGTATTGAAAATCGATTCAAACATTAATTTAGATTATAATATTCTGAGAGAAACCTCTCTTATACGTATATATCATAGAGCGGTTCGTGCGCGGACGATGAACTCTGTACGTGAATATGACATTTTGAGATTAGGTTAGGTTAACGTCGAGCGTGAATATGAACGTACAAACATAAATTCTGTTCTGGGCACGTATTATGGAACTTTTCGGAATGGATTCCGATCGGAATTATTCCGTTTTCCTTAGAAAACACAATAGAAACCTTGGGAATAATTGAACAACTTTGACCGGAATCTATTCCGAAAGGATCCATAATACGTGTCCTCACTCGTATAACCAATTTATTAAAATGCTAGTCAATTAAAATTGTGATATTGCTATGATTTTGTCGGGAATAACGTTTCTAAGTCCGAAGAAGTGAGATTCCTATATTACAATAATAGTAATGCCTCTAGTGTCACTATTGCGAATTTACTACTGCATTATTGATAGTGACACTAGTAGTGACACTAGTAGTGGCACTAATAGTACTTTTTTACGAGGGCCCATAACCTGTAAGCGATTAATTAATGTATTTCGATTGTGTATAGTACAAATGCACGTTGTAACAGAGTCCCTACGATAATACGCCCGAATAGTCACAGCACAAGGTGACTCACACAAACAAAAGGATAGAAGAAAAAAGTTTTAAACATTGACGCCATCTTTAGCGTATAACGTACAACTTAACTTAATGCTGCGTGCGCTGATCTATTTCTCACATTAATAATAAAAAATATATATATATAAATTATATTATATATTATATTTTATAATAACATATTTTAATAATACATTATAATTAATGAATTATCAAAACACATGGTAATGTCTCGCGAGTTTACCAACCAACATACCCAGGAAAAAAATTTTTTATATAAGAATATATACAAAGTAATCCCATTTTAAACGACCCACCTGAATATTTCGGGAACGAATTTTGTTCTTGCGGCAATTTGTTTGGTTCTAAGGGGAATGTCGTCCTATTAAAAAAGTTTTTTGTAGGTGAAGGCGTGTCGGTTTTGAAAGTCATTATCATTTTTTAAAATGGAACCATAATTTTTCAAACGTCTACAATTGTAAAATGACCGTAAAATGACGAATTCAACGACCTGTGACAAAAGGTCATTTAAGGCCATACAAAGTCATATAAAGTCATTATTTTCGGGTTTATCTGTAATGTTCAAATTGACGTCCCCGCATGTGCATACATAATATAAGCCGTTCTGTGAAGGTTCTTTCCGCTTAAGTGTCCGCTTGACAGTCCGTTGCTTTTATGCCATCTCCCTGCCATGCGCAGGATCCGTCACTTTACGTTCGCTTTATGCTTCGCTTCTGGATTGCGGTTTTGATTTAGAATTCTGTTGTGTA
Source organism: Cephalotes varians (assembly GCA_037157785.1). Taxonomy (NCBI): domain Eukaryota; kingdom Metazoa; phylum Arthropoda; class Insecta; order Hymenoptera; family Formicidae; genus Cephalotes; species Cephalotes varians. The sequence goes on from JANQDE010000146.1 coordinate 312,567, forward strand.
TTGGTTTGAGTTTTTTGTTTGATCTTAACTTTGTTTGGTTCACTGTTTCGATCTTCACGATCTTTTATAAACAGATTACACTCCTCATTACACTCCCCATAAAATTATTGTATTATTATATTGTATTATTATATTAATATTCCATGATTCTCATATTAGAAGAATGTAAGTGAAATTACAAGATTGTTGCGAGGTTGTATCGTGAGCGATATCCAGATCGGCGGCATCCGATGTATCTTTTGCAATTGTTTTCAGCATGCGCGGCAAGGACAATTTGTCAGATCTAGGATTCAACGTGGTTCATCGGAAACAGTACAATTAATAGTTTCAGCAGCTGTAGATCCGAACATTAGTGTCCGAGAAATTAGCCGCATTCACGGTATTCTTTATCACCGCATCACGGATATTAAGGAGTTCTCGCTTTCATCCGTATTGTATTAGTTTAATCCTCGAACTGACTGCGAATGATTTTGCATTCAGAGTAAACTTTTGCCGGTAGGTTCAACAAAGTATAAGACAGGATAGATATATTTTTCTTACGTTTTGTTTTCGAATAAATCAACATTTACTGGTGATGGACGACTTAATCGACATAACTGTCACTATTGGGCAGCCGAAAATCCACGTTGATTCCGCGAAATTCCATCAGCATCAATGGTCTGTCAATGTCTGGTGCGATATCGTAAATAGTTACATTATTGTATCACATTTTTTTTAATGGTACACTCACAGATACCATGTACAATGATTTCTTTCCAAAATACACCACAGTTTTTAGAAAATGTTGACCTTGCTACTAGACGCCTGTGGATGCAAGATTATGTATAAATATGTATAAACATATATAAACATATATGATTATGTATAAAATATGTCTATATATACTCATACATCCTTTTTTTTGTAAAATTATTGATACAAGAAGAAACGAATAATAATTAGAAAACATTAAAAAAGAAAAAAATAATTTTTGTTTCTTTTACAAAAAGTCAAGTTTGAAAAAATAAGAAAAACTTGCTTATATATAATTATATTATATAACGATTGATATATAATTAAATGTGAGCAATTCTTTCTTATTTTTTTAAATTTGACTTTTTGTAAAAGAATCAATACGGAAATTATCCTTTTAATTATTTTTTATGTTTTCTCATGGTTTCTCATTATTATTTTCTTGTATTAAACAGTAATTTTACAAAAGAAAGAAAGATATATGAACATATATGGACATGTTTCGTATATAATTATAATTATATTTATTCATATATATTTATATATTTTTTTATATATTTATATATACAGGGTGTCCGGGACTACCCGCCCAAGCTTTTGTGTGCAGGTAGAGGACGTTAAACTGAGTAGAAAAGTCCTCTACCATTTTGCAAATTTTGTAATAATTAACGAGATATTAATTTTTGAAGATTGCCGAAAAGAGGCATGTTCGGCCGGCCCATCGGCAAATGCAAGCGCTTGGCGAGATACGCCCGCCCCGCGTCTCTAAGCGCGCGCGGAGTTGTTTATTGCGGCAATGGCTATGCTCGCTACACCCGAGCGACGCGGTGTAAACAACTCCGCGCGCGCTTAGCGACGCGGGGCGGGCGTATCTCGCCAAGCGCTTACATTTGCTTACATTGGCCGGCCGCACATGCCTCTTTTCGGCAATCTTCAAAAATTAATATCTCGTTAATTATTACGAAATTTGCAAAATGGTAGAGGACTTTTCTACTCAGTTTAACGTCCTCTACCTGCACACAAAAGCTTGGGCGGGTAGTCCCGGACACCCTGTATATATTTTTATAGAAATGTCTTACTGGGTATTGTTTATAACTTAATATTTAATAATCAGATGAAATTTTCGCAATAAGTTCTTTACAGTTTTAAAAAAATACTCATTAACATCATGCATTAATTTGACGATCAAATTTATTCGTGACTTTATTTCTAATCTAATTTAGAACTGCGTTATATGACCGGCTGTGTTCGGCGCGTAGTTTAAATGTACTAGATTATAGTTTAATTTAAATAAATAGAATTATTATTGAGCACCGACACCTAACTCTGACCGTATGTTGGCCGTGTTTTAAATTATTTGATATTATTATAACGATATTTAATAATCTGATAATGATATCGACTATCTGTTTTAGCTGAATTTGTTAATTAACAGTTATGAATCACTCATGACACACTTTATTTCTATTGTTTATTACTACACACATTGCTCAGGTTTCGTTTACTTCCTATACATTCCACTTATTTATAACTCGGTATTTAACAATCGGACGAAGATATCGACCAACTGCTTCTATTAAATTTATTAATTAATAGTCATAAATCGGACAAGATGATCACCTTACTCGAATTGTTTATAACTTGATATTTAACAATTAGATAACAATATTGACTAATTGCTTCTATTGAATTTGTTAATTAACAATTATGAATCGGGGGAAAGACAATTATTTTACTCTATTTGTTTGTAACTCAATATTTAACAATCGACAATATTGTCCATCTGCTTCTGCTAAATTTGTTAATTAACTATCATATACCGGACAAGACTATTTTTCTATTTCTTCAATTGTTTATAAATCAATATTTAATAATCAGATTATTGTACTGATTAGTAATTATAGATCAGGTAAGAAGGTCATTTTACTTCTAAGACATTGTAATTGCTAATAGCTTGATATTTAAATATTGTCATTATCGAGATCCGACTGTTAAATATTAAGTTATAAACAATTGAAATAAAATGACCGTCTTATTCGGTTTATAACTGTTAATTAACAAATTCAGTAGAAATAATTGGTTGATATCGTCCAATTGTTAAATATCAAATTATAAGCAATTGGAATAAAGTAACTGTTTTGATCTGATCATTCCAGATACTTGTCAGCATCAAAATCATTAAATTACTCGTCAATTTAATATGTGAATTAATTATTACGGTTTATGTAAGGATTGTGTTTCAAGACTGACAAATATGCGACGCACAGTTCGCATGAGCAGGAGATTTTAGAATACACAAATTATTATTAGGCACCAAGATCCGCTGCAAGGTATTGCAAAATCAACATTGGCTATTCTTATATTTGATTATTCTCATGTTTGTATTTAGTAATGATTTCTTTTTTAAAAAGAAAAAAAGTTTTATTTTGCATCATGTGTCTATCAAAATAGAAATGCATATTTAGAATATCGAAGTATTTATAAATTATGATTTCTGTATTTTAACTCAATGATAGTAGCTTTATCTGAATTTATACATTACTTTTTTAAATAAAGGTAAAAAACGATAAGTCTACGTACTGAAGGAAAAATTGTACCAACATATTGTTTATAACATCTGAACACTACAAAATGCAAGATGTCACAAAATTTTTTCAAAAATTATCTTTTTAAGAAAGGTTAAAAACGTAATGAGTTTATGTGTTGCTTGAAGGAAATATTGTTGTTCTAATCTAAGGGTAGACTTTAATAGTAATTATTACATTCTAACCCAAGTAATAGTAGCTTTATTAATGATAACACGATTAAAAAATAAAACTAAGTAGTACATTTCTATTTATTCTAACCTAAGTGATAGTAGCTTTAATTTCTTTAAAAAAATAATATCTCATGAAATTGCGCGTTATCTCAATTCGAATAATATATATCCAACCCGTGATCTATTCAAATAATATGTATATCTTTTGTACAAAAGATTTGATATCATTAAGTTTTTTTATATAAAAATATTTTTATTTAAATTAAATTTTGTATTGTTATCTCTTTAATTCTTTGCGATTAAATCTTTCATTTGATTGAAATATACATGTTTAAAAATGATTTATAGAAACATATTTCGGAATATCACATATTAAGGGAATGAAAGTTACTACCACTTGAGTTGGATACACATTACTTGAGTTGAGTTACGTAATTTTATTATCTTTTAAAATGAATTAAAGCTACTATTACTTGGGTTAGAATATAGAAGTCACTATTAAAGTTACTATCACTTGGATTAGAGCAACAATATTTCCTCCAAGCAACGCATAAACTCGCATCTTTTATCTTTTTTTAAAAAAGTAATTATTACAAAATAATAATTATATATTATATAATAATTTTTTATGCAAAGTTTAACGGGATTGTTCTGTTTAGTTTTTTCATTTTTAAGACTTTCTTGCAGATGTAAAAACGGCTCAGTTGAATTCCACTTTGATTTACAGCCTTTCTATAAAATTATCTTCCTATCTCTTCAATCTTTGCGTATTTAATAACGTTCATAATGTATATAATTAAAGTATTACAGAATAAATAAAATGTTTCATTTTCATAATTTAGCACATCATTTAKTAAAAAAAATATTTACAATAGAAAAGAGTAAAATTWAAAAAAAATTTATTTTTTACACATAATATATAAATACATATATTTACACATTTTTTTGTAATTTATGTATCTACCTTATGAAACAGGTGGCAATATTTAAGCTTAAGTGTATATCCTATAACTTCTTTAAGACTTTCCAAACACAACATATCCGTTAACGTTGCTAATTCAATGATACTTATAAAATCCGTATATTATTTTCTTCACTGTAGATGTGACATAATGCAAAATAAACTATATTATAAGAATACCTAAAATAAAGATATTAATTTGTAATGTTAAAATCACTCACACAAAAATATATTCGTGTAAATATATTCAATAATAATTACATAAGCTGTCTTACAAAAGTATATTTTTTAAGTATCAAACATGTCGCGAGTATTATATATTAATATATTAATAACTCTCTTTAGGTTATAGTTAAATAATTTTGAGACAACGTTGCCACTTTTCGAACAGTCATAATGCACAGATATGTAGAGACGAAGCACGCGCTCTAGTTATGTCCCTATACGCTTGCAATTCACTTGAGTAGGCACGAGGGGCAAACCGTTGACCAAAATCGTGTACACCAATACCTACTAATGCCCAATTTCTGGGCATTACTGCCAAATTTTTTATCTAATGCCTAGTAATGCCTAGTAATGCCTACTATTGCCTAGTAATGCCTACTAATGCTTATAGTAATGCCCACTAATTTTTAATAGTGCTTATTAATTTTTAGTAATGCCTAGTAATACCCGTTAATGCCTAATAATGTCCAAATAATGTCTAAACAATATTTCTGTTAATAATAAAAGAAAATGCAGTAAATTTAATATAAAAAACATAGTTTATACATTGTAGTTAATATTTAGTTTTTATATGCGTTACAGTTATATGTTGTACATTTTTGTCAAGTAATAAAAAAATATATATAATTCATTTCTGTATAAAACATTTATTATATATTTATGCTTATAATATAACATATATAAAATATCGCAAAACAGTGAACTCTCTCTCTTTCTCTCTCTCACTCTAGAGCATGAATTTATTACAAAAACACAAAATTTATTTAAACTTATTTTAATATTTAATAATATTAAACAAATGTCACATAAACTTTTAATGTGTAACTAAAAATGATATTGTCTTTAACGCACAAATAGGAACAAATATATTATTTAGAGTTTGCACATATTATGTATAAAATACATATAAATACATACATATACATATAATACATATACTACGTATAAAAGAAATACATACTTATTTTCTTATCTCAAGACTCTTCGCCATGGAAGTCTTAATCGAGGACATCAAAAAATCTATATTGAAAATCTCTACGGATTATATCGAAATAAATAATGAATGATCTTTCAGGAATATTTAAATTTCCCAGAGAAAACAAAAAAGCGTTAAAAACACAAAATGTCCAAACATATGAAGTTATAGAAAACTTACGAATTAAAGAAATTGTTGAGAAAGCTCTGAAAAATGCTATTGAAAGTTCCGAAAAATTAGGTATAAAAATTAAAAGTGATACAGATTGCAAATTTATTGATATCCCTTTGCAAACTATAAATGATGATTGTAAATTCGATGATATAGAACGTGAAATCGATAACGATTGCTGTATAAATGCTAAAAGCACAAGTGTTGAACATGTTGACAACTCAATTTTATTTGATAATTCCGACGATTTCAAATCAGAGAGACTAGAATTAAAAGATTTTTCAAGTCAAGTACTACAGAATCAATAACGGAAAACTCTCCATTCATAAAGATTAAAGCAGATGGCAAAATTGATTGTTAATAAATCTTCTTATTATTGGCTCCTTGATGAATGTAATGGTAAAGTCAGTACGGACAGATTACGACGATTTATCACAGATAACACAAATAAAAGAACGAAAAACCAAAAATGCAACCTAAAAAAAAGCAAAAACACTTTCAAGTTTCCAGTGTTTCTGAACAAGATCAAATGTATAACGAATCAGAAGAAAAAAAATGTTTCCTTGAAAACGATCCTAAAGTCTGTAACGCGAGTGTACCTGAAGTACTATTAGCAAAATATTATGCTGTGTTTTATGATGACAACTACTATATTGGTCGGATTGTTGATCCTTTGTGATAACCAAGTAAAAATAAAATTTTTAAAATCCGAACTGAATTCTTTTATTTGGCCACGCGATGAAGATGTGGCGTTTGTTGAAAAAAAATATATTTTCTATGGTCCAATTGAATTAGTCGGGACCGGATCTTTTGTGTTAAAATATTCTGATTTAGCGGCTATACATAAAAAATATAAATTAATAAAACGTTATGAATTTAGTTAGATTTGTTATTTATTAAGGCTCCTGGGCTTTTATCTTGAGAAATTTAGATTATGATGTTAGAAACAAGGAAATTCCTGCTAAAAATCTCTGTGGATTACATTGAAGTAAATTGATATAACCATAAAATTTCACTCTTGTGCAATTGATTAAGCATACATCTAAAATATTCTGAAAATCATCAGTTTCCCTTGACAATAAATAGCTGTAAAATAACTCGATCAATCGATTGCAAGAGTGATTTTGTAGTCTTTTTTGTTTTCTTTGGGAAATTTAAATACTCCTGAAAGATCATTCATTATATCATTTATCTGTCTAAGCCTATACATACTGTTACGAATGCTGCCCGGTATACTCTTTCCCGAGCCGAGCGAGTTGGCGGCGAGCGGTTGCAGTTTGTCGTCGCCGAGGAAACGAATAAATAAATATAAAAGACTTAGAATTACGCCTGACTCCTGAGCGTTCGGACGTGTCGCGGAACGCTCTATATTTTATTCGAAGCTATAATAAAGTTGCGTTTTCTTGATTACGCCTCGTTTCTCCTTACTCGCGCGAGTTTCGCGCGAGAGTGCGAGTGAGTGAGTGAAAGTGTGCACTGACATTCGTAACAATACGATAAATTAAATCCTTAATACTAAAATTAATAACAGTAGAATAAGTGGAAGTCATAGACCGAGCTGTTCGAAAATTTGATAAATTTGATAAATTTGCGGCCCTACGTATCAAATGTGAGCTTACGTCAGCTCCGCGCGCTCTGTTGAGGTTGACTCGTAAATCAAAAAATTACCGGTACGCGAGACTGGTTGTTTATATCTTTAGCTAACGTCTCATATAATAACCTTCTTCCTACATAATAGAGATAGATGCTAAATTTTTTGTAATTTCATCATAGGAATTTTTGTTTGCACTCTCCGAATTTTTTAATGATATGTCTAAAAGTTTCTTCAAAAAATTATTCATAACTAATTCATTATCTTTAATAGCAAAATCTATATCTGAATTAATTTTAGGTAAAAGATTTTCCGTTACTTCAGAATTACGACATATAATTTTGGACATTGTTTCTGCTAAAGTAAAATAATCTGTTATTAAATTTTGATTAGGATTTAATTTTTCTCGACTTCTCTTTAATCTTTCAGATCTTTGGTATTTTAAACTTTTCCATTTATCACATTGACTGGCATATATCTTAAAACTAGAGCAAGTAGGAATATTAGAATCAGTATTGAGATCAATAATATAGCTAGAATCGGAAACAGAACAGTCATGCTCTTCATTAATTTTTGGCGAAATTATAATTCGATTATCTGTATCTTCTATTGTACTTATTGCATTTATTGTGTCACGTTTCGTCAAGTCGTCCGTTTTTGGGTCAATACATTTAAGTAATCTACCCGGGAGTTGGACTAGTTGCGCGGACTTTAATCCTCGGAACCGAAAAGATATCGTAACTTATATGTAGAATAGCGAGGATCTGTTTGGGATATTTGTCGAGGTCGATATTTGTTGATAGTCGGGATAGTTTACTTCAAAATCGAGAGGAATCAAATGATAGGTATGAAGATTCGCAATTTGAGAGGCCGYTTCTAATTTTTGGAGAGTGTTAAGTAGGTGGAAAGGATCTTTCTGTAAATCAAAGGCCTGTTTTATTTGGAATTTGAGCCGCTTAATTTGAACTCGCTTTCCTCCTCTTTTCTTCATAAATGTCAATTACGACCGAACTCCTAAAGTGAACCCGAAATCGCTACACTCTTCGGCAGCGATAAGCCCAATCCGCTACACTCTTCGGCAGCGTAAAGGTAGGCTCAGTTTGGTGTAAAAGGAACGGAAGATTTCTGCCGAAAAYAGACTTTAACAGYCGCTGCACTTAGGCAGCGTCAGAAACCAATCCGCTACGCTCTTTGTCAGCGAAAAG
>JANQDE010001452.1:0-10771 GCA_037157785.1 Cephalotes varians
TTGTTAAATTATCTAAATTGATTGTTATTATCTAATTAAATGGATTCCCCCTCCTCACGTGACGTCAGGCCCCGTGACGTCATACCCCCTCTCCGCGTGTGACGTCACTCACACGTACACCCCCACCACTCACTAACACATCATAATCTAGAACCGGCCCTACTATGCTACTTGCTGGGGCATTCAAAAGGGAAATACCCTTGCTTACCGCAGAGCCAACACTTCTTCCGGCCCGAATCGTTAGTTTTATTTTTGCGTAAAATGTTTTTAAACTCTCCCTTTCTCCTTTTTCATTCTCCTTCTCCCCCTCCACCTTCTTATTTTCCTGATTCTTTTTCTCAAGAAAATTTTCCCCGCAAAATTCAAATTTCCCCTTCTCCTATCGTAACATTCTTCCTGAATCTCCTTCATAACTCTAGCTCTTACCACAGTCGTTTTTAAGTCGACATCTTAGATCAATTAAGTGGAGCGCTTTTCCGTATGCGATCTAGCTTCCGGATTTCACTAAATAAAAATAGATCCTGCAGATAGCCATAAAACTGCTTTTACAACTCCTTTCGGTCATTATGAATTCGATCGGATGCTTTTTGGATTAAAAAACGCTCCTGCTACTTTCCAACGATTAATGGATTTACTATTAACAGGATTGCAAGAGTTATATGTTTATGTGGCGGTCACTATGCCCGCACAAGTACCGCGGGACGCCTGCCGAAAGGCAGCCTACTAACAACGATAATTAAGTTGCGCACACCAGGCGCGCGACTTTCTCGCGAGTGCCGCGAGCCGCGAGCTTTCTCGCGAGTGAAAGATCAACAAGTTCACCGCGAGAAGATTAACAACAGAGGGCTCGCGCTGTATCCTTTCTCGGAAGGAAGATTCGACCAGAGAGGGTATAAGAAGCCGCGGCGAATACCGAGGAGACACAGATTTTTGGTATCCGAGTATTCAAAAAGAACTGTTGCAGACGCAGAGCCTTAACAGACGCCAAGCTGCCGCCACAAACACGAAAGCCGACGGATACGCCCGCCGTAGTCCGGCCGCTACTGGAGCTCCGAGAAGTTAATTTCACTGCAGCTTTCGCCACCGAGGAGGACACGGCCACCGAGGGATCTCCTCAGCCTTTGGGACATCCGGGTCCGACGATCGACGTCGCCGCAGTGGAAACCGCCACCTCTCCTCTCGCCACTACCAGCGACGCCTCCGAGGCGATCAGCTAGGGTGCACCGAGGAGATCAGCACCAGCCGAGCACCAGCGAGCGAGCGGTGCAGTGTGCCCGCCAGTGGGAGACCAGCGACGAGGCTGCCCATCCAGACTCTAGGAAGCCTCGAGGAATCCAGATGGAGGTAGCAGTACGGGTAGAACGCGGGACACAGACAGACAGCCCGGACAGGTCCTACACTCCGCCAGGTACCACCGAAACTGCGTCGCTGGGGACCGCGTCGGAAGACCAGCGCGAAGCCGAGCTCCATCGAGTGGCGTGAGCGCTTGTAGGCGCCAAGGAACAATCGACCCTTCTTAGGGCCACCAAAAAAGAATACACACACTAGCACGCATACAAGGACGAGTATATCACTCCATCCGTCCGGGAGATTGTATATATTTTATATATTGTATATAATATCACACCAAATTGAATAAAGTCACATTTATATACTACTGGTCTCCGTTGTTCTTGGAACGCGCAGCGGCGCCCTCCATCTGCGTACACCAACAAGGGCGCTCCTACCACCACAGTTTATATGGACGATATTGTCATTTACGCCACTTCATTGGAAGAACACGCAAGAAAATATAATTTATTAATCGAACGACTTCGCAGAGTTAATTTAAAATTATAGACAGATAAATGCGAATTTTTAAAAACCGAAGTAACTTATTTGGGACACGTAATCAGCAAAGATGGAGTTAAACCCGATCCTAAAAAATTGGAGGCCGTAAGACAATTTCCTAGGCCCAAGACACCGAAAAATATTAAGCAATTCCTTGGATTAGCGGGATATTACAGAAGATTTATTCCAAGTTTTTCAAAATTAGTCAAACCATTAACAAATTTATTAAAGAAAATAAGCGATTTGAATGGACATCTGCTCAAGAGGAATCCTTTGAAATATCAAAACAAAGATTATGTGAAGAACCCGTCTTACAATATCCGGACTTCTCGAAACCTTTTATTCTAACCATCGATGCTTCCGAAATAGCCATGGAAGGCATCTTATCTCAAGGAGAAATAAATAAAGATCGACCGATAGCATATGCTTTTGGAACTTTAAATGAAATAAAATATGATACATATGAAAAAGAAGCCTTAGCAATAATATATTGCGTCAAACACTTTCGATCATATCTGAACGGACGAAAATTCGCCTTACGAATCATAAATCTTTACTCTAGTTTAAAAACGCACAAGATGCAAACAGAGATATACTGAGAATACTCCGCTGGAGATTAAAATTAGCAGAATACGAATACCACGTGGTATACAAAGCAGGTAAAACTAATGTAAATGTCGATGCTTTATTCAGAAATCCAGTGAATTTTGAGAAAAATAGATTGTAATATTATCAAACGCGATAAACGTCTGAATCTTAATGATCCGAAAGACGCAGAAATAATTTTTAAAATGTTGGAAGAATCTGACGAAGATGAAGAAGACGAGAATTTCAAACTATATGTTTCAGACGACGAAAAAATTGACGAACCATCACCAAACGACAAACCATCCGATGAAAATTTGGATTCAATACCATTCACGCAAGAAAAACTGTGTGAACCGAAACTACAAATTACAGAAAAGGCATTAATTCACGATCCTAAATACGATAGAATACAAACTCGAAGCCAAACGAGAAATAAGAATATTCGCCAAGAAACATCACTCGATAAATTGCAAGAATATGCACATAAAATCGAAGAAATGGAAGATAGTGTCACGTTTCGTCAAATCGTCCGTTTTTGGGTCAATACATTTAAATACTCTACCCGGGAGTTGGACTAGTTGCGTGGACTTTAATCTTCGGGACCGAAAAGATACCGTAGCTTATAAGTGGAACAGCGGGGATCTGTTTGGGGTATTTGTCGATAATCGGGATAGTTTATTTTAAAAGCGAGAGGAATTAAGTGAAAGGTGTGAGGATTCGGAATCTGAGGGGCTGCTTCTGATTTTTGGAGGGTTTGTTGAGTAGGTGGAAAGGATCTTTTTGTAAATCGAAGGCCTGTTTTATTTGAAATCTTAGTCGTTTGATTTGAACGCTTTTCTCCCCTTTTCTTCATGAATGTTAATTACGACCGAATTCCCAAAGTGAACCCGAAATCGCTACGCAGGGCAGCGATAAGCCCAATCCGTTACACTCTTTGGCAACGTAAAGATAGGCTCAGTTTGGATGTAAGAATAACGGAAAATTTCTGCCGAGAACAGACTTTAGCAGCCGCTGCACTTTGGCAGCGTCAGAAACCAATCCACTACGCTCTTCGTCAGCGAAAAAGCTTAAACTCGCTCTCGGAGGCGACCGATATAAATTCTACCTATAAGTCAGATTCCAAAAAAAACCAAGCTAGTTATGTTATTGAAAGTATCTTTATTATTTCTCTTCGTGAGATTACAGGATTGTAATAGCGATACGAGAGAATGTAATAGCGACAACGTAAAAATAGAGATTATTTGAGGAAAGAACGTGCAAGTTCGCGGAGAATTGAATTATAAGTCGATACTGATTTCGACACTCTTTCTATCTGCTCTGCTCTGCGTTTTTCGTCTCTATTTATACCCCAAAATTTACCACCACCACGCATGAATTTCTTAAGAGAGAAGGGTTTATCTCGATTTTTGTGTAATAACTTCGGACTCTTCTAGCGGCCTTACATATCAAATGTTAGTTTACGTCAACTCCGCGTGCTCTGTTATATTTATTGAGATTGGCTCGAAAATAAGAAAATTACCGGTACGCGAGATACTGGTTGTTTATATCTTTAGGCCTGTTAGTGACCCTTCGTAGAGGGTGTTATTCTTTTTCTGGTTTATGTTGAGATAAGTCAGCCGTTTTCTATTCGTAAATTAATTGTCGGTACGTGACAATAGAAATGATCTACCAAATAAAGAAAGTGATATCGAAGACGATAAAAGCATCGATAGCAAATAAGATTTAAATATCAGAAATGATGAAAATCAAATGTCACAAATGAAACCTACTATTACCGATATCCAAATATTTAAAGGTAACATAATCGATTCCCGCGATTTATTGTTTTTACACAAAGATAATATTGCATATTTTGTCGATATCAATCATTAGAAAAACCATTAGGAAAACCATTAGATTCTGGTTCACAAAAATTATTTGAACGAAACGAGATTCCAAACTTAGGTTCTCTTACACTAGGAAAAGCAAAGTCCATAAAGTATAAAAAATACTACCACATAGCCTTGCCCGTCAGCGAAGAACAAAGGGAAGGCGCAACAATGATCATGAATCAAATTGCTACAGCGATAAAAGATTTACGAAATACCGTCAATAAACTGAATCTAGAGACACTCAGTATTGCGAAAACAGACTTTGTACTTTGTAAATAATGTACCACGGAGCAATATTAAATCTTTATTACAATTAACTTGCATCCTAATCGATTACAAATTTCCCATATCAAACCAGCCTCAAAAATTAATCAAATCTCTAATTTCAGATGAATCTTCAGATTAAAACATTAATAGCTACATTAATAATAATGGACACCGAGAATTTACGAAATAATAGGATATGATTGCGGATCCGCATCAGCGAACTAAACCATCTTATCGCTAATAAACATCGAAGAATGCGATATTCCATAGCAAACAGTGAATGCCAGCAAAGTCTACATACAATTACTTCAGCTCAACGAATTTAAATCTGTAAAGGTAATACAATGCAAGGTTGAAATTGACCGAACAGTAAAAATATGCGGGATATTTTCCCATACAATGGACGTACACAATGGAAAATAATCTTACATAGAAAAAGTATCGCGAGAAGCATGCATGTTTATGGAAATTTTGAAATATTGGGAACTCGCGTAATCAACGCCTAATCAAACCACCACACGTCCGATAACTTTGGCCGGACATGTAGATAATGGAGGAGCATGTAGCGGGTCGGCGTACTCGGACCCTTATGGAACTTGGACGGACGTAATCGTGTTGGCAAATATTCAGATTACAATGCAAGATTATACTGCTAATGTCCGACTAAATTCAAACCGCATACAACTTAGATCGGGCGTGGCCTGCGGACTTAGCTGTGCCACCTGCACTGACATTGAAGATGGACACACCTTTTAGGATCTTGCCTACCGACTCTTGTAAATTTTCTGATTACAGCGCCTTATATCAAGAATACGCAGATAATTGATAATACGAATGAGTCGTCTCAAATTGTCTATTCACTGACCGCGCAAAAAACGGTCTTTGCCCTAACTAGTGTAAATAAATTTACAAAGTGCGGATATATACTCACTAGAACTGAGTACCTGAAATTAATGATCTTCGAAACCACACCTGGCGACGCTATCTTTCAACGTTCCGGCCAGATAAACAACCTCGACATTTTTTATTTACATGAATTCAAAATTTGTTTATGTGGAAAAGCATATTCGCACACGAATCAATCAATTATATAGAAACATTTTACTGCAACAATGTAATCTTGAACTGCGAATGATGCAGAATGCCTAGTCATAGCCGCACGATCTCCCGACATTTTCGCTTATCACTTCATGAGAGGGCCCGGATACATGGCTCTCGTGGCGGAAGAAGTAATTCACATAATAAAATGCGTCCCCGTCGAAGTAAAACTAGCTCGAACGCAAGAATGCTACGAACAACTACCAATAATCATGGAATAATAACCATGGAATCATCATATTTCTTAACGCCACAAACGCATATACTAATGCGGCAAGGAACTCAGATTACCTGCAATTCTCTTGCACCTCCTATGTATCTCCTAGGAAATGCTTGGTATAAACTCATGCCAAGACCAGTCGAAACATTGGCACTGATTATTATGAAACCTCTAATAAACCTGGAAATACATCAGCCCTGGGGCACTTGCCACCAGCGGAATATATTCGCAAGGAGATCTGGAAGAACTTAAAGATCATATAATGTTCCCTGCTGAGCGACCTACAGTCCTTAACACCGTGGCTAGAGGAATAATGGGACAATCAACCCTACTGTGCGGAGGATCGCTTTCAAATCTTATCGACGAAGTCTCACAATCAGTCGAAAAAATTGCAATTTCGGCCTGGCACAAATTTTGAAATAAATTTCTGATTTTTGGAAATATTAGCGCTGGAATGTTTAGAATATACTTGTGCATAACAGGCTTCAAACTAGTAATAGATACGCTCGTGCACGGGTATGTTTTGCATACTGTGTATGGGTGGTCATTATATCTGCTCGGGGCCATATGGAACTCGGTTACACAACTTCTGTTACACTTGGGAAAAGGGAGACTCAAGGCCGAGAATCCCCACAATACGGTCGAAGAAGGACTCGGCGAACGACAAGTGTACACAAAAAACAACACAGAGTCGGAACGGATCTATCCCGCTCTCCCGACAAAGGAAGCTTCCGCCTATACATTCGAGCTCAAGGGCTAGACTCACATATAACAAAAATCCATATTATATCCACAATTTTACTCACACATCCATCCTTTCTTTTATATTTTCTATCAGGGTGGGCTCCGATAGCCCACGTCGCCGATTGACTAATTTGAAATAAAATTTTCTGATTGGTGGTCCAGTGAAAAAACTCTAAGCACCGGGCGATGTGTGTGGACGTGTGATATCGGGACGTGTGCTAACGGGACCCTCCCTTTTTATCATATGCTATGTCATGTAGACAACCAAAGTTTTTTTTTACTTTGAATCGCATACTACATCATGCAGGAATTTAAAATTGCATTTCACCTTTTAGAAATAGAAATCAAGTATGTCAACACCAGAGACCTAACCCGTAGATCCCTAAAGATGAAAATAGTGAAGGTGGATTCACCAACGTTCCTCTGGGTACAATTAGAAAATTCACGGGAGAACTTCGAAGAACTCCTTGAGAATCTCATCCGCAGGATGACGCGACGGGCTCGATTCTTACGCCACCGCCCCGATCACGTATTACCAGACGAGCTGGTCGCGGTCCGAGAAGGAAAGGGATGGCAAAGAGAAATCGTGATTCAACTAGGAAGGGGCGATTTGGTTACCATTGCCCTGCGAGATTGGGGCCGTGCCATCCAACGACCCGTTCATGACATATACATACTCGAAGATCGATTCCGCGAGCTGGAATGGCAGGCTATCCCCTGCGGGCTCGCTCACGTCTAGCCTACAGGAGGAAAATCGAGGTAGGCCAAAGAATTAACAAGACTACTAGAAAAACGAGAAGGATGGATGAGGTTTCTCGGATCCATAAAAGACTTAGGCACGAGAGCATGGACGAAATGAGCAGCCTAACCGACTTGCTCGTTGGAATGGGGTATGCTCAATACACCGACAAGGAAATCGCGGCAGCCATACTCGGAATAGTAGATTAGATATAATAAGAATATACACAATAATTGTAATAACATGAATAGACATAAATTACGTGTGTTAAAATTAAGAATTAGCGAATTAGATAAAATATTAAGCGTATAAGAATAGTGAATTAGATAACATCCTAAAAAAAAAGAGAGAGAGAGAGAGAAAAAACAAAGTTACGTTAAATAAACTAATATGTTGTTTTATATTCTATTACATATATATATACATATATTCATACATATATTACTTTGTATCTCTATTGAATATATATATATATATATATATATATATATATATATATATATATATATTACTTTGTATCTCAAATATTTGTAATTTTAGAATATATTCCTTCATAGCCTATTCCTTTATATTGCTACATAGGTTAATGCGTACTTGTAATCTTAGTATATCACTCACATATTATTATATGTTCGTTATAAAGTAACCTTTTATGATTACTTAATTATACACGTTGTATATGTATATATGTACGTATAATTCTTTATTTAATTATTCATATTAATCTCCAACGCGTTACTTATTTACTATACTTCGATCAAATGTTGCATGCGCTAACACTGACCTTCTTTTCTTTCGTATAAAAAACATCAAAAAAGAAAAAATACAAAACAATAAACAAAGAATAAGTCACCTGATTGTCGAGGCCGACTGGACTGAGTTCCGAGACACCGCCACTTCTCTTTGGGATCTCTGAACGCGGGAGATAATCCTCGCGAATTAGAAATTTTAATAACACTCCTGTATGTTGCTCCGCCGTCTCTGTTACACCAGAGCATTGGCCAAATACACTTAATTAAGCACTCGCTATTCCTTTTAAATTATTCTGTAAGAATCTCGGCGAGATGCAAAATAAAAATAAAAGGAGTGAATAATGTTGGAATTTTATAAACCGATGCAAAGTCTGCATTGGAGAATACCAGCATGCCCGCAAGGCACAAGCAAACTGAAGATAAACCCAGTAGCTGCCAGTCACCAAGTAAAGAAAACTCAGCAAAAAAAAGGAAAGAAAAAGGGGGAAAGGACAGACGAATCATGCCTGATGACAATCATGTGATCATCAACCTTGTATGCTCGAGACATAATTATTTTCGCATTAAGAGGGAGAAAAGATGGGAGGGTCCCATTAGCATACGTCCCGATAGCACACGTCCACACACATCGCCCGATGCTTAGAGTTTTTCTGGACCACCAATCAGAAAATTTTATTTTAAATTAGCCAATCGGCGACGTGGGCTATCGGAGCCCACTCGAAAAGATAGTCACGAAATAAAATTAACTTCGGGCTTGTTCTAAGAAAATTCATAAATAATACGTACGTATATACAGGGTGACCCATTTTAACTTAGACAGCCAAATAACTCGAAACATCGCGATTAAATAAAAAAATGTTTAAAACAAAAATTGTTGGATATGAAGGGGCTGATTGAACTATGACCTTGACAATGACCTTGATCTTTATTTTCAAGGTTATTTGAAGGTTTACTTTCAATTTTCAAATAGAAACCCATATTTTTGATCCCGGATTTTGAAAGAGMKCAAAATTTTACGTCCAGATGAACTTTCATGTTATGGGTCAAAGTTGACCATAGAGGTCATTTCAAAGACAAATTCCTAATCCAAGCAAAAAGCCAAAAAATTTTGATTTTTCTTGGATAGTGTGAAAAAAATTGTTGAATGTCGAGGGGAGACCAAACCATGACCCTGACAATGTCATTGAATCCATATTTTCATGACCATTTCGAGATCAAGTGGGGATTTTTAATAAAATTTTATGTTAGGGAGAAAAGTAATTTCCTCTAAATCGACCTAACGTGAGTTGGGCTGTTTGTTGGTTCGCACTTACCTAGACAACCAAGTGACCTAACACAGAACTGGCTAATTACCTCGATGAAGAGATGATCCATCGGTCACATAGTGCAAAACCCTGCCCCACAGCTACCTTGGTTCAGCGCTTAAGGGGGGCGTCTACATAGGAGGCCAAAATCAAGCACTTTTTTATGATTTTTTTACAACGAAACTATACAATGGATCTTTTCGACATTTCAATAGTTTATTATGCATATCTTAAAGTATAAAAAAAATGTTTGTTCATAAAATTTCATTAATTTAATAAAAAGTTATAAACAAATATGCATGATTGCCTTTAAAAATTCCTCCTGCACTGCGTACACGATAGTGTCCTGCAGAATCATCTGAAACACAAAAATAAAAATTTTTTGTAAAGTTTATGAGTATAGCTTCTATATGAATTAAAGGAACCCATAAATTTATTTTAAAAAATTAATAAAATGTCGGTTTGAAAAAAAAAATTGATTTTTTGTGAAAAATTTTCAGTTTTTTTTGTTAATAATTTTTTTTTACATGATTTTTAACTAAACATTTATATTCATATAGAAGGCAATTTAATAAGCTTTAATTTAAAAAAAAAAACAAGTGGATCCGTTGAATAGTTCTTCTTTAATCGTGTACGCAGTTTCGAAAAACATGATTTCGAGAAAAACGCGTAAAGTTTTCGTACAAGAAAAATGATCGATAAAAGCTCATTATTGTTTACTTATACTATTGAGTCAATCTGCTATCCCTGTTCCATAGACAAGTCCCTCCTCTTCCTCGTACAATTCATTCGCCTCTATCTGCCGTTGTTTATGAAAAGTTTTCTTTTCCGGCGCAACTGACCTGCTACGACGGTTTTGGCTACTGATGTGATTTTCGTCTAATCTGGCAGCAATATCCCGACAAACTGGTCCAATATTTATATCCATGCATGACATAATGCACATGACTGATAAATAGCCTTCATTGAAAATTCCAGCGGCTATCCAAGCTGCAATTTCTGTTATTTTGCGGCCGCAATGTAGGTGTTTCGGTGCAAGTCGCCAAATCGTCACATTCAAACTTTCATTTGCATTTTGCGTATGCCCACCTACACACCTCTCCAGCAATTCTTTTCTTGACAAATCTTGAAATATTCCCGACCATTARAGATTTCTTCTTGTCGACCGTTACAGATTCTTACCTGCCGGCCCGTTCGAAGTGCTCGGAACATGCGCGCTACACGTGCTCATTTCTATCTCTTACAATTTGAATCTACACTTAGGACTTTAAAAGCATATTCTACAGATGAAATACTTTTGATTTAAGCAAAAAAAAAATCGATTTTTTTGAACCGCTAATGTAGACGCTCCCCTTAAG
>JANQDE010001453.1:5299-15701 GCA_037157785.1 Cephalotes varians
TCTAAAATAAAACGACTGTCGCGCCGCTTGTCGCGCGGTGATTGGCTGGGACTGGACTTGTCTGCTGCGACTGCGCGAGAGAGGTAGTCTCTACACTACCCCTCCCCCCCTCTAAATGACTTGGTTCTCAAGTTGTGAACCGGACGGTTTTTCTGCCTTTTGCTGGTGGATATGTCTTGGTTGTTGGGGTCGGCGCAGATTCTGATGTCCCGGGTTGGTCCGGTTGGGTTGGGAGAGCTTCGAGGAAGGCTGGTTTGAGTCTTTCGATAGAGATGGTCGTCGGCTCGCCTTTGAAGTTGATCTTGAAAACACGGTCGGTGACTCGTTCTAATACTTCAAATGGTCCCTCATATGGCTGGTCTAGTGGTCTCTGTGTTGCGCCCACGCGGATAAAGACATGCGAACACGTGTGTATGTCCTTGAGAATGAAGGCTTGAGGATTGTTGTGATGTGCTGTTGGAGAAGGACGGATTTTTCGTATGTGGCTGCGTAGTTTCTCTAGGAAAGGATATGGGTCAGCTGCTGGGTCTTCGTGGAGGAAGAATTCGCCTGGGAGTCGGATTGGAGTACCGTAGGTTAATTCGGCGGCACTGGCTTTAATATCCTCCTTCAAACTTGCTCTTARTCCCAAAAGTACGGTTGGTAGGATCTCGACCCACTCGTCGTTGGYATGGCAGCGGATGGYTGTTTTTAACGAGCGATGGAATCGTTCGATGGCTCCGTTGGAGGCAGGATGATAAGGCRTTGTCCTGGTTCTTTTTGCTYCTATGGCTCGTGTTAGTGCTTGAAACATTTGAGACTCGAATTGTGTTCCGCGATCTGTTGTTATTACTGCTGGTGCTCCGAAACGCGAGATCCATGTGGARTAAAAGGTGGTGGTGATGGTGTCGGCTGAGATATCTGCTATTGGCGTTGCCTCTGGCCAGCGTGTGAATCGGTCGATTGCTGTGAGACAATATCTAAATCCATGTGACGGGGGAAGAGGGCCGATGATGTCTAGGTGAACTTGGTAGAATCTAGCGCTCGGGACTTTGATGTGCTCTGGGATGRTGTGGTTGTGCCGGTAGATTTTTGCGCGYTGGCAAGTTATRCACATTTTAGTCCAGCGGGCTATGTCACTGTTTAAACCGGGCCAAACGAATCTTCGGGCGATGAGTTGTTTGGTGGCGCGTGATCCTGGGTGCGACACGCGATGCACTGAATTGAAAATGGTGCGTCGTAATGTGGCAGGGACGTACGGACGTACGTCGTTTCCGGAAGTGTCGCAGTAGATTGCTTGCTCGGTGTCATCAAGATGTAGTTTGCTGAGCTTCAGGCTGGTTTTTGATTGGAGGAGTGATTGAAGCTCTTCATCGGTTGCTTGCTCTCTGATTAAATCTTCTGTTGATACCACTATGGGCATATTTATTGCTTGAATACGTGAGAGTGCGTCTGCAGTTATATTCTGAGCACCTGGGAGGTGGATGATGTTGGTAGAAAATTGACCTATGTAATCCAGGTAACGCAACTGGCGTGGCGATGCTTTATCGAGTTTTTGGTCAAAAGCGTACACTAGTGGCTTATGGTCCGTTGCGATGGTGAATTGGCGGCCTTCGATCATATGCTTAAAGAATTTTATGGCTTCGTACACGGCCAGTAACTCGCGGTCGTAGGTGCTGTAGTTTTTCTGAGTGTCGGAGAGTTTCTTGGAGTAGAATCCTAGCGGCACCCATTTCTTTTCTTGCCATTGTTGTAGCACGGCGCCAATGGCTGAATTGGAGGTGTCTGTGCATAGGACGAATGGTGCACCTTCGTGAGGGTGTGCTAGGAGGGATGCCTCCGAAAGTTTGTGCTTACACTCTGCGAAAGCGTTTTCTGCTTCTGGGGTCCAGGTTATTGCGCGTTTGTCGTGCTTGGTAGCTCCGGCGGTGAGCGCGTGAAATGGGGCTTGCGTGTCAGCAGCATTTCTGAGGAATCTGCGGTAAAAATTTATTAAGCCCAAGAATCTGCGTAATTCCGTAATAGTGCTTGGTTTAGGGTAATTGTTAATTGAGGTTACGCGGTCCTCTAGGACTGCTATCCCTTCCTTTGTGATGAGATGACCGAGGTAACGAACTTCGTGTGCGCCGAATTTGCATTTCGGGATATTCAAAGAGAGTCCGTGGTTTCGTAGTCTCTCTAGTACGGTGCGAAGGTGCATCTCGTGTTGCTGGGGTGTCGTTGAGGCGATTAAAATATCGTCCACGTAGCAGAAGACGAAATCCAAACCTCTGAAAACGGTGTCCATTAGTCTCTGAAAGGATTGTGCGGCGTTGCATAGTCCGAACGTCATCCTAGAAAACTGAAAAAGGCCAAATGGTGTGATGATTGCGGTTTTAGGGCGGTCTTCTGGTGCAATTGGAATTTGGTGAAAGGCTTTGGTTAGGTCCAAGACCGAGAAGATGGTGCATCCTCTGAGGTGATGAGAAAAATCATGAATGTGCGGGATAGGGTATTTATCCGGTATTGTGATTTTGTTTAGACGTCGGTAGTCGCCGCAGGGTCTCCATCCGCCGTCTTTTTTACGTACCATGTGTAGTGGGCTGGCCCATGGGCTGGAGGAAGGCTCGCAAATACCTTGCGTCATGAGCTCTTCGATCTCCTTTCGCGCGGCCTTTGCACGGATCGGTGAGAGTCGGCGCGCTCGCTCTGCCACGGGGGGTCCTCGGGTGGTGATGTGGTGCTGGACTGAATGACTCGGTGTCTGTGTTCTGGCAGGTCTGGTGAYGTCCGTGAATTGTTGGAGTAGCTTCTTGTACGGGTTGTCGTACTTTATCATGGAGAGCGAGGTAATGTGACACCGTGTGATCCTTGCGTTGGCGGAAAGCTCCGTGGTGCCATCGATAATGCGTCCGCCTCGTAGATCAACCAGAAGATTGTAGTGTCTGAGGAAATCCGCTCCAAGGATCGCTTGCCGCACGTCGGCTATGAGGAACCGCCAAGTGAATGGTCTTCGGAGTTTTAAGTTAAGTGTGAGTGTCTTTTCACCGTAGGTATTAATCACTGAACTGTTTGCTGCGTAGATTTTAAGGRCTGTTGRTTTGGAGCGTTTGGTCAGGGTACTTTTAGGTAACACGGATATGTCCGCACCGGTATCAACTAGAAATTTGAAACCTGAATTGTGGTCGTGAATAACGAGGCGATTTTGTAAAAGGTTAGTGCCCAACGTCGCCTCGATGCGCTGAGCAGCTTTTAGTTTCCCTTTTCCGGATTGGTTTGCGATTTTGGCCATCCGCATGGTGCCTGGCAGTTGCGTGCATCGGAGCCGAATCTTTTATGATAGTAACATGGAAGGTTACTGTTTCGGTCTTTGTTGGCAGGGACGGGTGAGCGTCCTCGCGGTCCTGGGCCCCGGCTTCTGGAGCGGCCTCGACGCGGCCGAAATTCCCAGTTGAATTGCTTAGTTAGAGCCTCTACCTGTAGTTGGAGTGCATGTATAGAAAATTGTAGGTCGTTGGATTTATCTTGACTCTCGATATTTGACCGGGTTTCGCTTGGGATGGCAACCGCATTTACTGATGTTGGCCTTACGGCATCTACGGCACGGTCTGCCATCTCGGCGAGTCGTGTTAGATCTTGGGTATCTGAGGCGACCAGGATTGCGCGGACTTGATCGGGGAGTTGTTCTAAGAATAAGGTGCGTAGGATAGGRTCGCTGCACTGGCCGCCGGCGAGGTTCCGCAGGCGATGTAAGTACGCTGTAGGTCTCTCGTCGCTTATCTCGTGATTCCGGAGAAGGCGGCGGAGTCTTCTTTCGTCTCCCTCGTCGTAGGTAGCGACAATTCTCCTCTTCAGTACCTCATATTTACCTTCTGTGGGTGGGGTCAGTATGATATCCGAAACRGCATCGAGCACGTCTCCGGAGAGATGAAGTGCTACGAACCGGAATTTGTTGACGTCCGTAGTGATTCCGTTGGTAAGGAATGCCATTTCAACTTGGGCAAACCATAAACGTGGGTTTTGCTTGCAAAATGGCGGTGGCTTGATTTGGCGGGATACGGCTGCCACATGCTGAGTTTCGCTCAAATGATCTAGGGCTACTGCCTCGGGTATTTGTTGATGTTGCGCCTCGGGTCGTGTCGAATCGTTCGCCAGAGAAGGTGGGTCGTTGGGTGACATCGTGCACAAGCGAGGAGGTTCGGAATGCGTGCTTCGCGCCGTTGTTTCCGATCACGTCGGGGTCACCAATGTAGAGTGCGAGGAATAGACTGACACGTCAATATTAATTAACGAGTTGCGAGGAATAGATCGACACGTCAATATTCATTAACACGTAGACTTTATTCTTTGGTTCGGATCACAGTACAAAAAAATATCACTCTTGTCGCAGGAAGAAAAAGGTATATGACTATCTAAAATAAAACGACTGTCGCGCCGCTTGTCGCGCGGTGATTGGCTGGGACTGGACTTGTCTGCTGCGACTGCGCGAGAGAGGTAGTCTCTACAATTTCTAATTAATTTAAAGTAGTGTCACTGGTAGAGCATTTTGGGAATGAGTGGCACGTTCTCTCATGCCTGGCGCCCAAGTATTGTTTTAGTGTTGTATAGCGGCTCGGAACATGCTTCCCAGTTCATTTAAGGTTGATTTGCTTCGAAGGTGCACGATGAAGATTGCCTGTTACTCGCGAGTACGGTCGCAAATCGTATTCACTTTACTCGATAGTTAGCTTTAGTATATACACATATATTCGTATAAACTGCATAAATATAAAAAGGGATAATCTTATATAGTTAGAAAAAAAGCGTTAAAATCAAGGGCAAGAGTGAATAACAAAAAGAATTCACAAGCAACAATAAATTCAATAACTACTTATGAACCGAATTACAAGAATCAATTTATTATTAATTAGCTATCGATTCACCATTAACAAATTATTACAATTGACAAATTATTAAAAATATTTACCTATGCATTCTTTAATCACTCGATAAGTTAAGCAAAACAATATTGTAGGAACGAAGTATATATTTTACTGATAAATGTTAACCGTGTTATAAACGAAAATACACACGCCCTCAATTTTTATGCTTCTTCGTTTCTAGCCTATCTTGGTTCGAGCGCCCTCTTGAGCCTTCTCGCTCTCTTCTCTCGCCTTATCGATAATACCGCTTCCGGCAGAACCATCAGTCTCACAATATTATAAGAGGAAAGGTTAAAATATCATATTCCATGCAAATATATACTCACCGAAATAATTAAGATTCTTTTGTAATATTCGATTACTATACTAACCACTTGATAATGCGTAGCGCCGAAAATCGTTTACAAATAGGATCGATGTTGCATCCGTTTGACACAAAGGTTGAAATTGATAGCTGATGCGACGTTGCTCTTTGATACCACCTACAAAATATCGGACCACCGCAGATATTAATTCAATTAATTCAATTCGCATATTAACTTACATCGAATTGTTTATGTTCCTACAGACCGATTTCTGAGATCTTGTCATGCGGCAGAAACGCAACCTCCCTTTGTTCCCGCCATTGTATATAAAGACGGACGCAGCTCGAGTGCGGGTCTTTTGCCAAAGTCTTTCGCAAAAAGTCTTTCGCCGCGGGTCTTTCGCCAAAAATCTTTCGCTAAAAGTCTTTCGTCAATTATCTTTTGTCAAGTCTTTTTCGTCAAGCATTCGTCAGTCATTCGTTATTCATTCATGGACATTCATTCATTGGTTATTCGTTAATTTAGTATTCACGTTTCATTATTCACTCATTATTCGTTTAATCACAGTGTTATTTTGAATTTCGATTTTTCATACTTACAACTAGAGTCAGTGATTCCAATTCCGCCACAGTCTCGAGTTCCACTCTTATGTCAACCCACTGCTGCAAACGACGCCATTGGCCGAACCGGAGTCATAAACAACACGTATATTAGACGAGCAACTTGAAATTCTCTCAAAATCAACACAACCGATTCTATGATTCTTAACGACAGTCATTCATGTCATTGCGCAGCTTTTCTACCCTACATAATATCTACGCAATGACATCAATGACTGTCGTCAAAAGTTGCAGAATCGGTCCCTAAATGTAAGTAATTTCAATCCAACATTTGCTGCTTAGTTATTTTTTTTTATTTAACTTGCTGCGTTTCCAATCACTCAGTTTCAAACGACCAAAATTCTTACTAAAAAGTATCGTATAATTATTAAAATGCTTAAATGTTAACTCAAAATACTAAGACATTGCTAAACCATTCATGATTTTGCTTGATTAAATAAAGGATAAATTGATAAGAATTTCCTTTTTTTGAATAATTGTTTCCTTTAGAAAGTTAATTATAGATGCACACATACAAATACACACATTTATATATATATATATATATATATATATATATATATATATATATATATATATCTTTGTCAAATGGTTTGTTCCAGGACACTTAAAAATTTTGACTTTTTTTAATGCATTTTACTACCTAATAATAATATAAACACATTCCGCTAAGAAATAATTAAAAATTATTATTGGTTTTTAAAATATTACATATTTAAAGTTTTCCAAGCCATCTGAATAATGGCAGTTTCCAGGACAATATTGTTTTCCAGGACTGTCCTGGAAAATGTTTTTATAATGGTTGTTTCCAGGTAAAAAATACAATAAGTTAAGAAATACAATATATAGAGCAATCTGATATTATATATATCAAGGGGCTCTTGAAACCCCGATGAAGTAAGTTGAAATGTTCACGAAACGTCGGTATAATAATGACACTAACGCGATTCAAACTTGAAAAACATCTTTGAATGTTAATTCAATACACCGCGAAAACATCAAATATATAGAATTGTTCTCAAATATAAAAGTGGAGAATCCTCTTTCATGACCATTTTTTTACTGGAATGTAATTTAAATTGATTTCATTTCAAGGCAAATACTTAATATTACAATGTATACAAAATACGCTGATGTCCTGGAAACATTAAGCCACAAAATGATCTGTTAATGTCTTGCAGGAATTTAATGCATTTAACATACATACAAACATCTGGAAAAGCGAGTCACTTCTCGTTCTGTTGCAATAATGTGTAGAATACGCAAACAATATTAACAATAAGTAAGCTAAAAAAATTGAATTCGTAGATAATAGAATTGTATATTTTTAATGTACCACCGCTTTGACTGTTTTTTAGAAAAAGAAACGAGATATCCAGATACAAAATCAGAAATTATTGAAAATGACTTAAAATCTTAAGTCACTTTTTAGTATGTAAATTACATACGTTAAATTCTTGCGAGACATGAAAATATCTTTTTGTGGCCCATTGTTCGTTTCCAAGATACAAGCGTCCTGGAAACGAACGTTACGCCACAAAATGATATTTCCACTTTTTTCAAAAATTTAATGCACTTACAGTACATACAAACATAAGGAAAGGCGATTAAGCTATATCAGCTTCCGTCCTTTGTTAACTACGTGTAGATCAACATCTACCAGTATCAGCATCATAAATGTTGTAGAAAACGGAATTTCTACATAATAGGAATGTATATCTTTAGCACAATAATGTTTTGTGTACTTTTTGGAGAATTTCACAATTTAACAGCCAGGTAAAAAATCAGCACGTATTTAAATGTATGAAACTGACTTACTATGAATGTATTTCGAAGCGCGTTAATCAGAAGTTAACCAGAAGACTGATAGTTAATTAATAGTATGTTAGAATAATTTACTGCAATATTATAAAATTAAAATTTTGAGATTATTTTTATTTATGATTAACCCTTAATCTGCACACTTCCGTAGAATAACTTAACCTGCACACGGGGTGTTAAACATCCCCCCCCCCAAGCATTTTGAACGTTCATTACCAGAAAAATATGATACCTAGAGACTTAAAAAAAAAAAGTAATTACTCGAAACCATCAAAAATGAAATATGATTGGTCCGAATGATGAATTTTAATTCTTGAAATTAAGTTTCATTAAAAAACGGCTATTACTTAACCCTTAAGGCGCATATGGGGTACCAGAAGACTCCAGTCCTCTTTTAAAGCAGCATACCACTTAAGCGTAGACTAAATGAGTACCTATGTCACTATCTATGGTTAGATTGTGAGTACTAATATACGATAGTGCAATTGGTGAGCATCGTTATACCTTCAGTTTGGCTGTGGCTTTCGTCGAAGTCACGTATAAAAGTTTTTTAAATATCTTTTTTGAAAGCCTCAACAATAACACAATTTTTCCCTTAAAAGTACACTATTCAAGAGTATCCAGTTCAATTTTTAGCTTAAAATATTAAAAATTACAAAAATTATGATTTTTTATGTAAAAAACGTTACTTTTCTCATTATTCGAATAATGATTTTTTCCTGATCCACTGAACTACATTTTAGTCAATCTAACAAAGAATTCTCAAAGAATACATCGTAAAGAATAGTTCAAATTTTTTTCACGCCAAAATTTCAAAAACTTCTTATTGCTTTTAGCAGCTTTTTTCAGTGGGGTCCTGCAAGACCCCGTATGCACTTTATGAAATTCTGAGGTACGTGTGCGCCTTAAGGGTTAAATCATCTTACAAGGGAACCTCGCGAACTCGAAAATTCTGATTTTGATGAAACTTTATACACATGTAGGGGGGGGGGAGTAAATAGATGAATTTAGAAATTATCCGTTGCGGCCCAAAAACGGTTCTAAGGGGTGAAACCACCCCTTATGTGAAGAGGAGTTTTTTACATTTGACGATATATCTTGAAAATTATTCGAGATATCAAAAAATGTTTCATACAAAAGTTTTGTGATATAAACATCTCTAATTAATCGCATAAATAAAAGTTTAAAAAAATAATTTTTTAAATAATTTTTTTTAATTAAAAAAAAATTTTTTTTTTAATTTTATTTGCATTGTTAAACAGAGGTAATTTTACCATAAAACTTTTGTATAAAACATTTTTTTATATCTTGACTAACTTTCGAGATATATCGAGAAAAGCAAAAAGGCGCTCTACATGTAAGAGATGGTTCCTTCCTTTAGAATCGCTTTTAAGCAGTTAAAATTTTGTAAATTTATATATTTATTCTCCTACATGTATATAAAGTTTTATCGCAAAAACATCTTCATTTAATGTTAAAGCGTCACAGCGAGCCATCATTGGAGGTTCCTGGATCTATATAATACCCTTTTCATAATCAGTGGCGCCCACTACGTATTCACGCGGATGACTATCTGTATTCTTCTCATGAATCCGGTGTGTGTGTGTGTGTGTGTGTGTGTGTGTTTTTTTAGAAACCTATTCACTTACTGTCTCGAGGCGTGATTGTATTAAAGTAAAGCATCTTTCCTATTCATAATAAAAGTGTTCTATTATTGCCACCCTAGCCTTTCTTTGCAACATTTAATTACATGAATACAATTTTTAAAAAATAATTTTTTTTAAAATTTATTTTTTGAATCTCTTATGTGAAATATTTCTTGCTTTTATACTATTTATAAAATATCTGTAATAAACAAAAATAATAATTATAAGTGAACAATAAGTGACGAACAGTGTACATAATTCTCCATAAGAACCATCATGAAGTCATCATGTGTCGACAGCATATTATTCATTTATAACACGTACATATTACTCATTTAAGCATAATCATAATGCAAAGTGCATTGTACGTGAGAATATTTTGTAAATTATTTTGAATGTATATGATATAATATGTATGCAATATGCAATATAAAATTCGCAATCTGTTATTAATTTTATTTATATGAAATATAAATGTTATAACACGTACATATTATTCATTTATGCCTAATCGCAATGCAAAGTACAATGTACGTGAGAATATTTTGTGATAATTTATCATATCAAAAAATGGTCGTGTTTTTCGCCAAGTTTGGAAGACTCTAATATGAAGGGGGTATAAATAAGGTGATCAGACTTTATATATAAATCGGAAGTATTGCACGTATTATACAGTATAAAGTGTAACCAGCAAGTTTAACGTGTCATTGAAGTGTAAAAGATTTAATTTTCTTAAGAACTGTCTATATCTTTAGAATAACAAAGCAAAATTCCTGTAAATGTTCTTAATATTGTTACGCCCGGGAGCAGAAGAACTTGTATTCCTGTGCGATGCACTCAATCCGCGCACTCTGACACGCGGACGCGACGCTCGCGGAATAAAAGGAGCACAACACCAAATAAACTAATACAGAACTCTTTATTAAGATAAAGATACACAGAGCGGGAGCGAGCACGTCCGCACGGCCGACAGCTCGATCYAGACTTATTAATAAACATTTGCGACTCCGTCGCCTAGCAACAAAACCAACTTCACACTTCGCTCGGCGTTCGGGAATGTACAGGGCTGGGTATAACACTATGTTAATTGTTTCGTTCCAAATTTCAAATATTCCACAAACACACCTATA